>JBBPLU010000206.1:0-35388 GCA_038089935.1 Boletellus emodensis | reverse complement strand
TCCTCGTAGTGATCCAGAAAAAAAAGTTCATATTCTCCCTGGTGTGGGGTCGTCGTATGACACCTTTTCCGTCTATTCCATCAGTACTGCACAATAAGTGAAGCTCCGATCCCTGATCCACCGCTGTATGACTTCTCAACCATCGATGGATATCGATGAATGAGGGTCGCTCGACAAAATCTAAGACTCTTCCCAGCACGGTTGTAGGGTGTCCTAATTAGACCCCGTCCTACAACAACCACCCGTTGGCACCATGAGAAGCGACACAATCCCCATAGTGTCAGTGGTCCCTGCGAAAAACGCAAGTCTGTATATTCTGCCACATATGATTATCATTGTCCGTGTACGGACTTTTGCACCTACGTGGAACAACAACACTCACGATTCTCTCCAATAATCATTGGTCCATAGAGAAGAACCTTGAGCTCAAGCCACCCCTGGAAGGGATGGAGAGACGAATACGCAACTCAGGAGGATTGCCTGAAAACAAAATGACGCTGAAGTTCCAACGGGATACGGAGGAGAACCGGTCCCAAGCACGTCAGGGTGCGCTGAGAGCTGATTGTAAACAAATCCTGGTAACTGTATCAATCAATTGTGACTCACGATGCATCCGGGGACGGTATACGTCAGGACTAACCAGTTATATTGTGATGTCTATGTGGCCGTTGTAGGGCGAGGACGAGAAGGGATGTACGTTGGGACCTGTGAGAATTCCCTTGCCCCAGATCTTGCCCTCGTCTTGAGCTACGACGACCTCTGGAATCCATGAGTTCTATCTTGCTGTTTCCTCGCCTCGCATCTTGCCCAGCATGCTCACGAGCACGGCCTGTCAACAGACGGTCCGTCTTTTAGCAGGCCCGTTCTCTTGCACATGCATCACGCCCTCACTCGCCCCCACCGTCCAATGCTTCCTCATCATTCTCTTGCCCACTCTGCCCATCAACACCGTCCGCACACCCTCATTTACCCACTCATTGTAGTTGTCGCCACCGCCGTCACCTCGTTACACCCTCACCTCGCCCCGCCCGATGCACTTGCGAGCATGACCTGCCAGCGTCTCGGCCTCACCTCACTGTCAGCTCGCCATGGTCGCAGTACGACCAGTACCCAGCCCCGTGCTCACTAACACGGGCCACAAGCGACACCGTCTGTTGGTAGGCCTGTACTCGTGCACACGCAGATTCCATGCTGCCTACTAGTGGGTCATGCCCCACTGCCTTGCCTTTGCCGTCGCCATGTCGTGCCCCCACTAATTCGCGATCATTCTGTGTATACACGGCAGTTTATGGAAGTACAAAATCATCTGTGGCGAGCTGCAGATCCACGGCTCGATGTGCCCCTCGACGAGGCAAACGGCACAGTCCCGATCCCATCACAAGACTGTTCAAGTCGACCGTGGCAAGACGTCACGACCAACTTCACGTTTGTTATTACAGTAAACGAACGCATGACTGAAAACCGAGCATTCAAACACAAAACAAGGACGGTCGCATAGATGCAATGAATGGGTGCCCAAATCGACGATCCAAAAAAGTATCAGGTCTCCCTCTCTCCATCATCCTGCCCCAAAGGCATTTCATGACCAAGCTCCTGTTCGAGATCTGACTTACACTTCTTCTTGGACACGACCAACTGAACCGCTTCCGGGTCATTTCTAGCCTCATCTAGTGCAGTCTCCGCAAACGCGATCGCAGTCATGGTGCTGATTTCAGTGGTGATGGGTTGCGATGAAATACGGAACCCGGTGTCGATCCCGCACGGCCTACCACGCGAGGCACGATCGTACAGCTCTCGTACGTTGAGGATGAACCGAGGCATCATGAGGCACATGATCGTGTACGGTACTGTGACCAAGAGGAGCGCAAAAAGCGAGTCGGATATGATCGCCCCGAATACAGAGTTACTGATATGGTAAAACATGTTCCTAGAACGGGAAGGGTCATTAGGGATCCCAATGATTGGACGAGAGAAAAGACGGAGGGTCCGGGGGAACCACGTACATGAAAAAATAAAGAATGCCCTCCCGGGCAAACAGCTCGAGGTATCGATTGGGCTGCCATCGCCTCGTTGCTTTGTACATATTGACCAACTCCTTCAACGGTCGGATAATAGCCAACACGAAAAGCATTACACTGAGAGTGACTCGCGGGGTGAGCGAGACGGAAGTATAGATGGTCCACGGAGCCTTCATGCCAACATCACAAAAAGATAGATCTTCAACTTGGCCCACCGTCACTATGACGTGGGATACGAGAACAAAAAAGGGATGATCAACCAACCAAGACCGTGCTAGTTCATCCAGAGACACACCTGACAAATAGGTATTCGGGTTGTCATACAGTATCTCAGTACCGCAACAATGGTAATGATGGTTTGCACAATGAGACTGAATACGAGGATGTAAAGGATGATTCTGGACCGATTCCACATTGCATACACACGCAGAATCATCATTACTAGAAATAGGAACTCATCATAAGGGGTTTGAATGTTGACATGTTCAAGCACAGCAACTCACAATCAGCAGCAGTCAAGAACACCAGGAACATCCACTCTGAGAGCATATAGAATACAGTACCTGTTAAATTGTCATTGTCTACCTTTCTAGTATTGCAGACAGGGAGGCATAATGCATACACCTGGCAAACTGTTAGCACTACCACTCCAATGGGTAGATTCAGGTGCATACGTCTGACAGAGCACATCCCTTAGTCATGCTAGTGGTTCGTGCACAAGGGAAATAGACTGACGCTAACAGGACCAGGCACAAAGGAAGAACCACCTGGAATAATCATGGGTGATTCGATCTCTACTCGTTCACGTGCTTACCAAGCATGCTGGCACTTGAATATTGGGCCGACGTTATTTCATCCGACATAAACGATAACAAGTGTAGGACGAACATGACCCAACAAAGACCGCCATAGCGAACCTATGCATGTCGTCAGTCGGACAGTCAAGAGTGCCCCTCTTCGGGAGATGTAGTCAGGAGATGTACACACAAGAACGAACAGTGATGATCCCCAGGTCCAGTCTCTGCGCTGCGAATCGTCAGAAACGCGATACTCGCACAGTAGCCGTCACTTGTGTACCCAAACATAATTCACCTTTGGGAACGTTCAGAAACGGAACGGATGGTAAATGGACGGACATACCTCTCTCGAAAAGGTGAGGACTGCGAAATTATGCTTAGTTTCGGCGACCGCACGCGACAGCAAAATGTTACACACGATAGTCATACCCCACCACGCTGATCCCCATGACTGCGCTGGTCATCAAGATTGATCGTCGCTGTCGGCATAAACAGCCTACGTACGGGAGATGTAGTCATTGTACAGGAGCAGTTGCAGAGCAGACTGTATATCAGAGGACATGACACATTCAGTTGTGAGGAGGAGAGAAGTGGGTTCGCGGATCCGGTATATGTTATACTTTGATGCTGGATCCGGGTTTCATCTCAGCCATTGACAGGCTCCCCACAGCCGAGGTGACAGACTGACAACGCAGCACCGGGCCCCCCCGCGACGTGAGTTGTTGCTCATGCATTGAAAATTTGAAAGCGGGACGCTTGTACAGACGAAAACTTTTGCAGGAAGAAACGTACGCTTGGACGTCGAAATGGGTCATGTCGGAGGAGTCAGCAGGAATTCCTGCCACGTCCGCTATCTGATGAGACACGTAATTACTCGCTGTCAGGCTGATTCAAGGAGTAGTCACGAGCCCATACTTACTTACAGGCATGGCATGCCTATGATATCTCCGATAGCATGTCGGAACTCGAAAGACATGTCTTCGTTGATGCCATTGACAGCTTGCATGACTCTTCTCGCCGTCATTACCCTGTCAACCCTCAAAAATACTGCAACTGCCTGGGTCAAGTGAATACACTCTTTGAGTATTCGTGCTTCCTTGAGTAATTCCCCACTGGTATTCACGTAGCACTTCATGAACGCAGGGTCGGGGCGGGATCTTGACCCGTGCGTCCGCCTCCCATCTTTAGCGCATCCTCACTGAGATTCCCAAGACCACTAAACTGAGTACCCTGGGTACCAACCCGTGAGGAACGGCTGCCGGGTGTCAAGAAGAAATCGCACCATTGTGCCTATCGCTCCGACAGTTGGATGATTTGTCGAGGACGCCACCCCGCCACTAACTGTTGGCTCGTCTGGACAGTCTCAGTTGACTAAATCACAGTAAGCAAGGCTACCTCGGTCAGAATGAACATGGGGAATTTGCTGCCCTTCCTCGCGTCGAGTTAGCGAGGATATGGGAATGTGAATGGTCGTCGCCCACCCTCTTCTCAACTCCCTATTCCTATCCTATCGCTGCTTCTCGTGCGCACATTGGTCTCTCCCAATTTTAGGACACGTTTGCAACATCGTCGAAAGCGAGACCACCATTTCGGATTCATTCAGGCGAGCGCTTTCCCGGTGACATCTCATTGGCCCTTGCGCGGCCGGTATCCTCGTGGGACCGGGGAGACAGGTCCCCTCGTTCATGTCGTATTGTCGCGACCTAACCCACCCATGGCGATACTATTCGCCATCTGTGAGCAATCGACGCACATTGATGTTGCAGCCAACGGATGCCAAGAACGGCAGATTGCGATGTCGCCGGGTTCGGTGTGGGCATGGAAAATATGGATCCATTGGCATGGTCCACAAGCTGATCGCTTATACACTCTGGCTCACCTCGTCAACCTTCGACCCATCATGAACCTTGCAGTCAATGTGCCCTGGTTCCAACTCCTCCCAGCACTCCTGGATGGCTCAAGGTTCATCACCAGAGGACACAGCGGTACTCTTCACGTCATTCTGACGGGATTCTTGAAGCTGACACGGTCCCGCGGTGGTAGCGGGGCTTTATGAAAGTTAGCGCCCTTGGGTGGGAAGACGAGGATAGGATAGGGTAAGACGAATGCGCGGTGGGCGCTGATAACGACACCGAAATGCCCAGCGAGGGCACGTGTTGTCCTCATTCATTCGGTCAAACCGACCGTCGCGGGCTCGACTTTGGCGGAAAAGTGGTTTTGTTCTGTTTCCAGCTCAACTCCCGCTAAAAGGTGTACCAGCGAGGTCTTCCGCTTTTATAGCGCTTGCATTGGCGGTAGGCGTTACAGTGAAACAGTGGGAGCGGGGCGCAGGAGGGACTTTTAAGGTTTATACTCTGTCGTGATGCTCGTAAGTGACGTTACCACGTTCTGTCTTATCTGGCTGGTAATTCTGCTCTTCTCTCCCACCCTCCCTCCTCGGCAATTGCTAGTTGAACGTGGCTTGTATCTGTCATGTCCTCCGGCTTACAGTCCGCTCTGTGGCTGGTCCATCTCAGCGACTACGTGACAAGTGCGTCCCACACCACTGCATGCATTGACCAATCTTATAAGTCAATATAGTCATGATAATCAGTGCAGTGGTATACGACTGTAGTACGTCATAAGTTTCTGCCTGTCCGTTGTTCAGCCCGAATAAGCATTGTCATTCTCCTATAGTCCTCACGTTCGCAGACGAGGTATTCCGTTTCTTCCTTACCCCTCACCTCCTTCCTGACAATCTTCAAAAGGTAGACTATATTTGGGTATGGAAGTATCAATCATCGAGCAATACCGCATCGCCTACATTCTATAGTGCAGGAACTGGACCTGGGTATCTACAATATTCGTTCTCGTATGTATGCGCCTTTTTAGATTGATCTTGCCTACCCCCGCCTTTTTTCTTTACCAACGATCCCAACAGGTTCGCTATCCTGGTCTTTGTTGGGCCATGTAGGTCAACGGTTATCATAACCTGCTGCTGTCTGCATAGGCTAACACGTAGCCTTGATCTAATCCTCAAGTACCAATGCGCTGTGTAAGCTCCCACTCAGTGGCATGACTCTATTAGTTTGACTACTCGTTCATGTCACGTTTGCAGTGGGTTCTTCCTTTGTCCCTGGTCCTGCCAAAGTTAGTTTCTCCACTTCAATTTAAATTTACTAGTACAACTGAGGTCTGACAGATGTATGCATCTGAGTTTCCGAACTGGACAAGTGGATGTGCTGACGGCTGCACAGATGTACGCATACTGCCTCTCGATCTACAATATCGACAAGATAAAGCATGATATTTCAAAGGCGCTGCATCCTACCTGGTCATGACATGGATGTTTCTCGTGTTTCTTTCTGCAGCCGAGGGCAAGTTTTCCATGCCCGAGATTCGATGCTTCATGACGAGCTTCAATTACAGTGATGATGATCCTCCGTGTTTATGCAATGTGGAACCGGTCCAAGAGGATCCTATACGTTCTCTTGTTCATTCTCACATTGCAAGTCGTGGTTTCGGTCACTACGGCTGCAATATACATCAGCCCCGACACTTACTTTTCAGGTATGTCTCGAGCACGACAACCGTGTTGTCAACTTGATGATCCCATTTTTTGCTTGTTTTCCTTTTTCTAGTGAAGGTGGTCCAAATTCACGATCTCTCCTATTGCACATTTGCATTAAACGTTTCATGGACGCTCTACGCTTATGCTAGCGTCGTTCCACGATTTGTTCTCGCCGTCATGCTTTTGATGCTCGCACTTGTTCAGGGTTTGGTGCAGTCGGTCGACATGTACAAAGCAACAAAGCAATGGCAGCCCAATCGGTACATCAAACTCTTCGTGAAGGATGGCATCCTCTATTTCATTGTGTACGCTTTCCGTCTTTGTTCTTGATCTTGCTTTCTGATCCCCCCCACGAAAAACTGACGCTTGCACCACTCCTCTAGCAACGTAGTCAATAATATCATCACCATTTCCCAGAACGGACCGGTGGTCGATGGCGAGGCCACGCTCCTCCTGAGCACGGTCACCATTGCGGTGATATACTGTATAATGCCGCGGTTCATCTTGGGCATGCGGGAGATGTATTACCGCGATTGTTGTGGCGAGGTCTGGGAGACTTCCACCGGGATCGGCACCACAGCGCGCTTTGCCGCAGGTCAAAGCATGACCATGCCTACGATTGCATTTTCCGAGGTCACACTGGAAAAGGACAAGATCGTGTCGGAGGGAACTACAGAGGACTCGGGAGTTGTTCCGTCGGGCGTGCCCGGGGATGATACAATATGTCAGGTTTGAGCATTCGTCGAGGGGCGAGGTAACGTTGGGGGGGGACCAACGATAGAGGAAGATGGGGTTATTTGTTAGTGGGAACGTGCGTTCGGATGAGGTTCTATTCTCCTGCTCGTCCTTGTTTCGTTGCCGGAATGCTTGTCTGTACTAGTTCATTGGTTCAATCGATGTCGTCGACGAAAGTTAAACCAAGTCTCGTACGTTGTGATCGATTCGCTGCCCTTGAGAATTTCGTCCATTTAGCTGAGATCGATCACTACGTGTTCATTGGGTCGTTGACTCCATACTGCACGAGACTCTCTGCGCAAGGTGACGCACCGCGGTTCACGAATTCGAATGAACGGGCAAGTCGTTCTGAGTGCAAGAACTAGCGCCCAGCAGCGATGAGGGCTCCGGGGAAACTCGCCTCGCATGCGCTGGCTGAGCCCACAAGAGCATGTTCAAGGTCGATGCATGACTCCGAACGGCTCACCCGGTCACGAACTTTTTTGATGGCATCATTGTGAAGTGACTGGCAGTGCCAGGTTTGAGGGAAGAAGGGAGTCGAGACCATTAAAGGGCAGCTGGTGCCGCAGAGGACGGTGCGTGGCACATCCCCCTGGGTCTCCCGGACGGTCCCCGACTGCATCGTCCATCACTACACCGCATATACGCACGTCCCTTGAGTCACCGAGTCTGTTGCTACGTCGTTTTGTATAGCGAGTCTCAGTACACCTCGCGAATTGTATATGCGTTCTTGTACAGCTTGGAGCGTAGAACACTCTTCCGCATTTCATCTGCATGATCAAGCGGCGCCCGTGGATTCTCTAGGCTGTTGTTTGTTTGCACAAACAGGGAAACGGCCGAAGCCTTGGCACTCTCTCCATCCGCATCCGCATGATCAGTTCACTCTTCTTGGGGACGTGGTTCGTTTGGTCGTCCTCGGTACCAAAATACACACCCCCGTCCCCAACTTTTGTCCGATAAAACCGTCTCTGATCTCCAAAGTCCGCTGCAGACTAGCTCTCCAAGTATCCAACTCGATCCCGTTATGTGGACAATGTGTCAACATGCCCGTTTCACATCAGGATGCTCCCCATCTCTAGTATGCAGCTTTGCACTGATCGTGAGTCCTACCGCTGACATGCGTTTACTTATAGAAGTAGTAATTGGTCCCTTGACACCCTACTTCCGTGGGCACAGTAATGTTCGCAACCAGGCACAATGCCTTCGTCACTTGTCTCCGGGGACACTGACCCGGGCAAGCCCCCGTGCTGACCATGATCAGGATCGGCGCCTCTAGGGGGGAAAATCGAACCCCGATCGCCGGGGTTGTGAATGCTTGCCCCACCTGCGGCGTATAGCATAGATGATGTCTATTTTTCTTTATACCGATTCTTGTCGGTGTATCGCTGCTGATCACCGAAGGGAAGGGAACACCTGGTCTTGATGCTCTTCTGCTTTGCATCCCATCGTGAGGTAAATCGTCAGATGGTCGGACGGGCAATCGACAACCTGGATATCTTGTCGGTACATCCGTTCGCCCTCCGTTTCCCGCTGCTACAACGCCAGTGAGTTCCATCGTACTGGCACAGGGGATACCCCTGACGTTGGTCTTCTCGTGCAAAGCACATAAAACGAAGTGGACATCGATTGGCGACATTACTTCTGGTTTTTATGAGACCTGTTTCCGGTTGTGATCCGATTTTCCGCCGGCAGAAGGTTCGAAACCTGCTTTGTGCCATTCTGTCATTTCGATCCCTGGTGAGTGGCAAACTGGGGGTTAGCGGAATGATTCCGCAGCGCATCCTGCCACTTTACTGTGTTTATAACTTTGTGGGGATGGCAACGATACTCGCGGCCAAACTCATCCGCAGACTTGATTGAATTTACATCCTGGGAAACTCACGCGACAAGTTGCGCCCCACCCTAAGAGTGATCAAAATCAGAGAGCCCGAAGGGGATAACTTGACTCGTAGGGGCCAGGCAGGCATTACGAGTACTTATATTTTGGGTACGGAGGGTTAGCAACAAGCATGGCATCGCTAACGTTTCACAGCACAGGAAGTGTACCTGGGGGTCTACGATATTCACGCTCGTGTTATAGCATCCAATCGAGGACCTGTTCTTTTGGGTTCTGATAGGTCCGCTACGTAATTGCTAGGTGATGTAGGTCTAATTGGGGAACCTGTTAACTCGGACCCAATCCTCAAGTGCAAACGCACTCGGTAAGCGTAGGGCTACAAATTTGGTGAGGATGATCAAGCCGAGCCTACTGCTACCACACCCACAATTGGTTCCTCCTTTTTGTCTGGTCCTGTCGAAGTCAGTTTCCCTGTATCACATCTGATTCTGTGCGACTGAGGGTCCTATCCGACAGACGTATGCATCCGAATTCCGTGATCAGACGAATGGTGAAACCGACAGATGAACAGGTGTATGCACATTACGCCGCAATCCGGAATGTTGTTGAGATAAGAGCATATCATTTCAAAGGTACCGCGATCTATCTGATCGTGGTTTGGGCGACGCGGGTGCTTCTCGCTGCCACCGACCGTGAGCCGTCATAGCTCATACTTTGTTTTATTTCTCTTTTCGGTTTCAGGGTGACGATGATCCTGCGTGTTTATGTCCTGTGGAATTGATCCAGAACAATCCTATACTTCATTCTCGGGGTGCAGACCACCTTTTTTGTCATCATGGCAACGGTGTACGAGAATCCCACTTGCGATTGCAGCGATAGAATGGAAATCGTGGGGGGGAGATGACCTTCGTGCGGAGTCAGTGGGTGACAGCAGGGCCACGTGAAACAAATACGATGCACCACTGTCATCACAACTAGATCAAATGCAGAACGGTTTACAAGTATCGAACTTACGATTTATGTAACCATATGGCGCTTTAATTTGGGTAGCCATTATGAAAAAGTGACCCGATATGCTAAACAGAGTATCATCCGTGCGGTTTGTAAGGGCTGATCGTGGTACGAATGCGAGCTCGGGTGGAATGCAACGTACCCTCGTCCCGTTCTGAACTCGAACGGACTGATTCCCACAGTACCTCACTACTATCGCACACCCTTTCAGAATAATGCCAGGCACATTAGTGGTGCATGACGTTGCTCAGTTGACAGGCCCAGCGTTGCAGGGAGGGGAACGAAAAGCAGTGCAGCCTACTTCAGGTTGCTGACCAGGTGACATTGATGATTCCCGACGATCTCATGATATTCATTACCCATTCGATTCACCGACGAATCAAGTCGGATGCTTTCATACCCTCCCCTTGCTGCACTCTCTTATTTCCCTAAATCGCCCCCATTCTTCCCACCAGGATCCAGGATGGATCGTTGAACTTTCATGGTGCCCTGCTGCCATCTCGGATGATCTCACGGCCATGGTAAGGGCTTTCCTTCAGAACAGTGCAATGAGCCACCCGGGCTGGCGTCCTGCGTGACCGAGTTAAAGCGCCTAGCGGCATAGGAAGACAATGAGAAACCACTATCAAGTTTGCTAGAACCCGCGGTGCGAACTATAAGCACGTTGGACAGCTAGAATAGAGAACCGCTAAACGAGACAAGCCGACGGTGAGGGAGTACCGTACCTAGAACGGAGAAGCACGAAACTGAGGAAGGGGAAGCGAACCAACAAGGATGCCAAAGAACGACTCGGGCAGCACGTAATGCACGAACCAAGTACGGACCAAGAATCGTAACAACCACACTCGCGTTACTCATCGAATGTTCCTGTGCACGGGGATGCAACGGCACTGGTGGGCGATCCCATCCGTCACTGTAATTAGGATCCAGCCCGATTAATAGCCATCAAATTGCAACGTGCGACAATCTGTTAGTGCTCATTGAACAAACGCAATGGTGTCCGGAAGGTGTCGGCACGGTGTTCCTTCGTGTCTCGGAAGAGTTGGAACGCGATTCGGTCGACCAGTGTCGTTCGCTCCTCCGACCCTGCCTTGTTCTGTATGCTCTGCTTCGTTCGTACGACGATTAAGATCGATCAAGA
This sequence comes from Boletellus emodensis, assembly GCA_038089935.1. NCBI lineage: Eukaryota > Fungi > Basidiomycota > Agaricomycetes > Boletales > Boletaceae > Boletellus > Boletellus emodensis. Next base: position 24,299 of record JBBPLU010000206.1, on the reverse strand, counting down.
CGCTGGACTGTGGGCGACGTAGGCTCTATGCGTTCCCATGGGTCCTTTGCGGACGAGGGCCCCATCTACCTTGTGTTGAAGAGCCTGGATCAAATGCAGTGGAGCTTGCCACTCTTTCAGTTGGGTCAATTTCAGGACTACTGGACGCAATACTAGTTGAGGCTCCTCGGTGTCTCAGTGCGTGCCCAGCCTCTGACCCCCCAAACCGTCTATCGCCAGTATTGACAATGGGACTACTGTACAAATCCATGATGAACGTCGCACGCATGATGAGCTCATTTCAATTATGCCTTTAGAGTTGCGCAAATCGCTGAACCATGTTGCTTATCAATGCCTTCGTGCATGGCGAGGGACGAGCATCCAGTCGCTGCGCTGCCATGTCGCATGGGGACGACAAGATGATGCTAGGTGCTTGAAACGGCCCCAGTCTACTCGGCTGGCTCGTGGATCCAGGCTGGACATGCAGTTCTTAAATCGGATGAGCTTCAGAGTGGAATGCAACATGATGGATGGGAGGCATGTCGGGAAGAGGTGGGAGTGAGTGCGGGTAAGGTGCAATCGCTGCCGAGTCGAGCACCGGCCATCGGCATGGTACGAACACTATATGACTTGCAATAGTTGATCAGTATCTCACGAGGAACTTGATAAAGTGTCTGTCGTGAATCGCCCAGATGGTTGCACAAGCATATTACATGGATATCAGAGTGGTGTTCCAATAAATCGCCCCTTCTTCTGTCCACCCTAATATTCATACGACCAAGTTGACCCTCTAGTACGCATTGTGGGTCCTCAGTCAAGCCTGACGTCCAGCATCCCGGTCCTCCATGGTTGTTTCATCTACGATCTCGTCCTGCTCCCAGGCGTCTTGGGCAAATTCAACAGTAGACATCGTCACGTTTCGTTCGACTGTGTGATGAGACATTATTCCGAATCCACTGTCGACGCCATGACAACATTCTTGCTCAGAAACCTCCCGCACGCTGATGATGAACCGAGACATTGTGGATAATACCACCGCACGAGCAATCGTACTCGGGAGGGACATTGATATACCATACGCCACAGGTGTATCTTGCAGAATATGGATGATATTATTGAGCACGTTACTAGAACCATGCAGAGGTAGGGTTCCCAAGGAGCATGGCAGGTGAGGAAGCATGACAGTAATGAATCAGAATAAAGGAGAGGAAGGAAACGAGGAGACGACACACGCGACGAAATAAAGGAGGCCATGCTTGACAAACAGCTGGATATACCGGTTAATCTGCCACGTCTTTATTGCTTTATACATCTCGATCGACCGCACCAAGGCCTGAAAAAGAGCAAGAAGAAAAAGAATAGTGGAGACAACCATTCGTGGAATTATTCTAGCATTGGCATAGAATGAATATGGACCCTTAAAGGTAAGTGTGCAATAAGCGAGATCGCGAATGCGGACAACCACGACTAGAAAACGGCACACAAATATTAAGATGACCGGGTTGAGACTGTATCAACAGCGCAGTACATCCCAAGACACACCTAGCAGGTCAATGTTGGGCTTGATGTATATCACTTCTGCTATGATCGAAATAGCGAGTTGACCGACAAGCATGAACAATAGGATGCAAAGGATGGCCTTGGATCGATTCCACATTGCATAAACACGTAAAGCCATCAATACTGTGATTGAGATTTCTCGTAAGGGATTGGATTTCTCGTACGGGGACTCACAATCGGCAGCACCAAGGAATACTGGGGTCACCCAGTCCATGATGAGATAAAAAGTAATGCCTTCAAAGTATTCCTGTTTATTCTGATATTGCAGAGTATGAGGTGCGATGCGTACACCTGCTTGGCTGTCAACACTACCATTCATCTAATTCAGGATCTTAGGTGCGTACATCTGTCATATCTCCTAGTCATTCAAGTGGATTGGATATAATCAAAAGAAACTGACTTCTCCTGGACGAGGTACGAAGGGAGAACCAACTGTTGACATGGAAAATGTGCTTACAATCCAAACCAACCGGAGTATTGCAGTGTTGAACTCACGAAGCACATCGGCACTTAAAGATCGGATAGGATTGCATCCAACGCACTGAATGAGAACGGTGCACCTACATGACATAACAAATAGCACTGTATCGGACCTGCTAGAGCTATTAGTCGAAAGGTAAAATGTTGTCCAGAGCGGTCATCTACGGACAAGAACGAATACTGCAGACACCCAGGTCCACTTCCTGCGCTGTGGGATATCAACGACACGGTACCTGGTCGGTAATTATCCGTCACGCACCCAGATATAGTCTACCTTTTGAGACCGTCAGAAGAAAGATGGTGGGGAAGAGACAAAAATACCTCTCCTCGAATGGTAAGGACTACGGAATGATGTGTATCCCAACTAATCAGTGAGCTAGAAGCAAGGTGTGACATACTATAGTCATATGCCACCACAGTGACCATCACAACTACCCTGTCTGATTAGATTTCCATTACCGTGACAAATGGACACACCAGACATGCAAAGCTGGAATTGGACCAGCTCCTGGGCAGACTGTAGGTCAGACGACATGGTATATGCAAGACACGTCTGGAAGAGGCGAGGGCGAGAAGGCAGGATGAAATTCCTTGCATGATATACGAAGAGACAGAACGTTGTGCGAACCAGACGGATCATGATGATAAAGCATTCTCTCCCCCTGCACGATTTCGTGGCAGTTGGTGATTGACAGCTCAGCAGGGCCATGCAAAACAAATACGATGCACCACTGTCACCACAAGTAGACCAACAGTTTACAGGCGTCGAACTCACGATTTATGTAACCGTATGATGCTTGAATTCGGGTAGCCGTATGAAAAGGTGACCCGATATGCTAAACAGAGTATCATCCATGCGATCTGTAAGTGTTGATTGTGAGTACGAGTGTGATCTCAGGGTAGAATGCAACGTGCCCTCGTCCCGTTCTGAACTCGAATGGACTGATGCTCACAGTATCTCACTACTATTTCAGAACAATGCCAGGCACATTAGTGGTGCATGACGTTGCTCAGTTGACAGGCCCAGCATTGCAGGGAGAGGAACGAAAAGTGGCGCAGGCCCGTTGCTGACCAGGCGATATGGATGATTCCCGATTATCTTCGTACCCTTATGAGATGCAGAAAATAATGGCAAATTACCAGATGGTATGAAACGCGTTTTTACAGAATAGACAGTGAACTAGAATGAGAACGCGAGCGGCTGTTTGAAATCAGCTGGACAGGAACGTTGACCAAGATCCAAACACAAATAGATGCAAATAAGATTGAATTTGCTCGTTATCTGCCTCTTGACGCTGGCTGCGACGGAAAACATTTCCGAGCGCTCAGAGATAGATCGTGTGGCCCTCTCTTTCTGACTCTCAGGTATGGAAGACGGGAACGAAAAACTGCCTGCAAAGCATGACGAATCAACAGTACCCGACCGACGATACCATGCTCACCTGGACTGTTGGGGTACATTACGCTGTTGCTGGGTTGGTATGTGATATCCGCACCACGGACTGTAATTTCCTGCCACACATTGATCTCCACCAATCAATCCGGCCCGTGACACGCATTGGCGTTGGTAGTACTTCCGGATGAGTGGAAACTAGGCGCTTTAGACAGATTCCAAATTGACCATGGATGCCCCGTCCTCGCCCATTACTTTACACGTGAACAGGTGTACGTCAGCAGGAACTCTGACAAATAGCGAAAAACTTACCGGGAGCAGAAACTGTCGGGGGCGCTACTGCTTCACGCAGGCGGATGGGTGAGCCTATTCCAGACAAGATAGAGCTGGCGCCGAGACGAGATACCTTTCTATTCCTATATGTGCCAAGGCTGCGCTCGTTTCACCCGGCCCGCTCTCGTATAATTCACGTTACTTGACCGAAAATTTCCACCCTGAGGCAACCGAGTCTTAAGACGCACACAGCGGCGTTGCTCACAAACGCCACTGAAATAAAAATCATCTCATACTTGTCTGGTCGATGAATTGACAGGCGGGGACAGGCGGGGACAAGAGCGTATGGCCGTCAATATCTGGAGTATGCTGTTAACGGGTGGAAGGGGGTGGACGACACTCGATGCTCTCGTACCCTTGCATTCACCCACCAAACCCGATGAGACAAGAGGCGGCGGAAAATTGGGCGCGTACTGGTCTCATGCCTATCAAGTGTGTATCCTTGAACACGACTAATGCCTGTGAATCGCGCAGTCGGATAAACGGTAGGCTCCATTGAGCGCAATTTCTCTTCAGGTGATAGTAGTCACGGAGTGATAGACGCCGTGTTCGTTCCGCTATTCTGGGGAGTCGCACAATATTTGGTGAAGAGACACCAGACGGTACGAGAACACATACACAATTCGTAGAGCATGCTAGGTCTCGTTCAACAAAATGACATCTTGGTATTGAGAGGAGCGATCTGAACTGAACGATGCGATCATATGCGGTGTTCTGGTGAACGTGGTACCTTGATTTAGCAGTTGGTGCTTGTCATACGGGTGTCTCCGTATGATAGGAGGGATTGCTGTCGTGAGGGCGGTGGTGGAACGTGAGAACGGAGAGAACGTGTTCGTGTGCAGCAGGGGAACGAGGCCGGACTACCGACACAGCCCTGTCAGAATGGGGAGAAGGTGCGAGGTGGTGAGATTGAAGGTGAACGCTGAGGCTCGGGGAATAGCAACTTGTGCCCGCGCATCCCACATTGTGAAGGATATTCAGACTTGGGATGTGGAAGTAGCGGATCATGGGCGCTGTCGTGGACACTGGCCAGAGCGGGTTCAGTTTGCGATGAGGTCGGTACTTGGCGGGGTTTTGCTAGTGTTGACTAGCATTTATTAGGATAACACGTTCGGCCTCGCTGATGTAATCCATTCCCTTGCTGCTTAGGTGGAGGCAAGAGCATGTCGTGAAATAACTCCCGAATTCTCCTCTACTTGCTTGCTCCTTCGTTGCTACCGCGAAGATATACAAAGCTTCTGCTACGCATGGATGAGCGCTCCCCACTACCGACGTCAGCCCAGGTGTTACCCCAAAAGTGCTGATGAACCGAAAGTTGCCGCGACCACACGTCACAGGGATACTCGCTGCCGGCTGGATGAGCTGTCGCTCGGTGCCGCGGCGAGCCTCGGGGAGCAGTATGGCGCAATTAGAAGCCTACCAAAACATCCTGAGAAACCATCTGTAGCCAGGTCGGATCTGTCGTGAAACGTGCGGCTCAGAGGACAGCTACACCAAGGTTCGTTTGACACATTGACCGGACTAAAGAATCAGTACAAATAGGAAAAGGACGGTTGTGTAGTGTGTAGGTGAATAAATATCCGAGTCGCGTTCCAATACATGACCCCATCTCCAATACTGATCGTCCGCCCTGTTGACGTTCCCTTGACCCCTCGCAAAGGTCCTCGTTCAAGCCAGACATGGGTCACCGATCATCCCCGACCGCTTCCAATGGAACCTCTTCCCTATCCTCCGTGATTCCGTCCACGACCTCATCCCCCCATAGGACTTCTGCAAACGCAATCGCAGACAGGGCTGTATCCTGACTAGCCGCGCAACGCGACGCGGTGATCCCGAAACCGTCGTCGATTCCGCATACCCCACGATGACAGTCATGGTCATACAGCTCTCGCACGCTGATGATGAACCGAGGCATTGCAGAGAACATCACTGAATTGATAGCCATACTCAGGAATGCGAAAGCACCCTTCGTCGGAGCGCTACCCTGGAGGATGCGGATGACATTGTGAAGCACGTTACTAGAATCAGGTAAGCACAGATTTCCCAGTCATCGAGCGAAAGGCGAGTAAGGAACGTGACGGTAACGGATGAAGATAAGGGAGAAAAAGAGAGGAATACGTACATGACGAAATAAAAGATGCCATGTCGGACGAACAATTGGACATACTGGCTGGGTTGCCACTTCTTCGCTACTTTGTACATTTCGATTGACCGCATCAAGGCTTGAACAAGAGCGAGAATAAATAGCATGGCGGAAAGAATAAATCGTGGAATCACAGTAGCACGAATATACACGGTCCATAAAGCGCTCAGCGTAAATGTGCAATAAGTGAGATCGTGGATCTGTGCCACCGTGACTAGACAGGAGGGGGAAGAAATTAGGAACACCAGACATGGACAGTATGATTATAACCTGAGACACCCCAAAAATCAATGTTAGGCCTGATGTACATCACTACTACAATGATCGCAATGGAAGTTTGCACCGTGAGGACGAACAGGAGGATGCACAGGATCTTCCTGGACCCTTCCCACAGTGCATAAACACGAAGGATCATCATCACTGTCATTAAAATCATTGCAAGGAATCGGATTTCCGACGTGGAAACTCACGATCCGCAGCAGCAATAAACACCGGAAACGTCCACATTGCGATCAGATAAAGTATAGTGCCTTTGGAATGCTCTGCTCCATCTCTTTGTTATAGCAGAGGATTCGGGCGATATGCGTACATCTGTTGAACTGTCAACATTACTGTTCATCCAACCGGGGAATTGAATTGCATACGTCTATCAGAACACAAATATTAGTAGTGGATTAGATACAGTGTAAAGGTTTGGAAACTGACTCGGACGGGACCAGGCAGAAAGGAAGTACCAACTGTGAATAGGGTCGACATATCTGTTGAGCCTAAATCAGCCAACGGCTTCAGTGCCGAACTTACGAAGCGCATCAATACTTCAAGGTCGTATTGGGTCGTATTGAAGTTAACATGTTTTCCGGCGAAAATGAGATAGCATGCCTACATAGCATAACAAAGACCAATATAACGAACCTATGAGAATTGTTAGTTGCAAAAACAAAAAAGGTCGCCGTAAGCGGCCACCTGGTCAGAATGTCCTATTAAGCCGACCTCGGAGCGTCATACTCTTCTCTTTCGAAATTGGGCAGGGCGGTGCCTGGCAAATATGAGTGGTGTCATTATGGCCTTGTTGTTGTTGTAGACGCCAACCGTTTTCTTAATTCCTTGTCGCCCCATTTTTCCCATCGGACCAAGTTAATTTCCGTGCAATTGTACTGTAGCTGCGTGACAGGGGATGCAGTGACCAATGCAGGGAATGCCGCGGCCCCTTGGGCGATCGTCCTGCAACGTTGAGAGAACAGAGACCGCAGCACAGTTATTGCATGGTCAGGTGATGACCCTCATCCCAATGCGTTTCGCTAGATGAGGCAGGGATCGCGCTACGAAATCACTGGTGCAGCATGCATTCTTGCTGGGTTCACAGCGAACTTCTGGAATGAGAAAACACGAACGATAGCTGTCGGGAATCGGTCAGACGGGAACCGCGATCCAGTGGAGGGACTGGAACACGCCGTAAACACGCGTTGATGCAACAATACACAAATGAGTTCAAATTGAACGTGGAGATGGCGACTGCATCGGCGGGAACCCTGCTTGGCACAATTGTCGACACCGTGCGCGTCACACGTAGCTTGAGTGTATGCGCTCTTGACGTCTAATGCTTCTGCACGCAGTCTCATGATCTTCTATGCCTGTATATGAGTCGTATGATGTATCCGTCCTGACTAGGCCTGATTCACCGGTGAAGGCAAGGTTTGTATTTGGTATGAAGTGGCGCTTGCCTAGCGCCCAGGCTCTTGCTGTACTACGCTCCCAGGCATGGACTGCATCCAGCTCCCTTTAATACCTCAACACTGCTTCGACGTGGCCGTCTGCCACCCGTCCATGTCCTTGGAGCTCGGCCTGAGCTTCCCTTGTTGACACCGGTGGGTAACCCTGGCTGCATGCTTCGTCATTCATTTGTACTACCTTCCGTTTGACCTGCCTGGTCCTTGGCTAGCGTCCTTATACTGACTCGTTTGTGTTGTCGCATGCCACAACCCATCGTCCTGGCGCCATCCTCGGTTTTCTTTCGCTCTCCAAATCATCACATGACTCCCGACTCGTCCGCCTTTCCTCCTAGCCCTCCCAGTTCTTCGAGTACACACTGCGCGCTCGTATCATCAACACGCTCATTCTCCTCATCTTTGGAACGTTTGGGATTGCTGTGGAGGATGTTTCGCCAGTACCAGTCACACGTTTGGACTTGAGCGCACGGCTGAGCCTTGGTTGTTCGCACGACAACGCTCGCCTTTCCTTCCGTGAGGCTCGAGCTCGGCACCGGGCGATGGCCCACTCTCCTAGGGATCTCCAGTTGACCGCTACCGCTTTCAAAGGGTCCTCTGCTCAATGGCTCCTTGGCTCCATCTTGCGCAAGTCCCTCTAGCGTGTAGTTGTCGGCACGATCCTGAATAGCCTGACTTCCGACAGCACCTTTGCGGGGCTGTATCTGACCTGATTCTGGTGGCAGAACACACGTGCTTTTTGACACGGGGGCAAAGTCTCTGCACGTTGTGGTATGGTTCTCGATGAATGGGTTCGTTCCAGAATTGGCATGGCACAAACCCTACCACAGTTCTTCGCCGTTAACCATCTATGGAAGGATCGAGCCGGTCGTGAATTGTGCGAGCGGGGAATGCATACTTGGTGCATTGATTAGGCCAACGAATTGATGTAAACTGGCGTTCAGCATAGAACAAGGATGTATGTTTTCATGAAAACACATCCGCGACGCGTTTCGGTGAATATTACACAATCCCATCATCCGTAGACGTTCAAACATAACGGGCACCATCTCCTATAACATCCAACTCATTAGCTCCCCATTCCTCCTCAATTCCGTCCGCGATCTCGACCTGCTCCTGTGTGGCTTCCGCAAACACAAGTGCAGACGCGTTTTGACTGACAGTGTGACGTGACATTAACCCAAACCCGCTGTCGACCCCGTCACATTCCTGCTCGGACATCTCTAGCACGCTGAGGATAAACCGAGGCATCGTGGAGCACATGATCAGAATAGTAACCGGGCTCAGGATGTTGGAAGTGCCCTGTGTCAGAGGTCTACGCTGGATGATACGGATGACGTTTTGGACCACGTTACTAGAACCACAGACAAGCATGAGTTTCCCAGCGTCATCGGGAGCAAGGCAGGTGAGGGAGGGAGAAGGGGATGAATAAGGACACGGGGAGAGAAGAGGGGAAACGTACACGATGAAATAAAAGGTACCATGCCGGATGAACAGCTGGATATACCGGTTAGGCTGCCATATCTTCGTTGCTCTGTACATCTTGACCGACTGTATCGAAGCCCGCAAAAGGGCAAGAACAAAGAGCACAGTGGCAAGAACAAATCGCGGAGTCACTGTGGCATAAGCAAAGAGGGACCATGGAGCCCTCAATGTGAATGTGCAGTAAGAGAGTCCGTGAATTCGGACCACCATGACTAGAAAGTGAGAGTGAAAATACGAAACACCAAGCTGAGAATACGCTGGTGGTACATAGTGGCGTCTGGAGACTCACCTGACAAGTAGGTACTGGGATCGATGTACATCGCTACCACAATGATCGCAATAGTGGTTTGCACTGTGAGGATGAACAGCAGAACACCGAGGATTATTCTAGATCGACTCCACATTGCGTAAACGCGAAGAATCATCATCACTGCGATTGAAATTCGCATCAGAGTACTAAACTCGAGTATGAAAACTCACAATCGGCAGCAGCAATAAAGATCGGATACATCCATAATGCGATTAGGTAGAGTGTGGTACCTTGAAGTATCATGCGCATCCCCACTGTATAACAGAGCATTTAGATAGTATGCGTACATCTGTTCGACTGTCAACATCATTACGCGTTCGATTGTGGGATTAAAGTGCATACGTCTGTCAGAACATGAACTGAGGTTAGACGGGGATATAAGGCGAAGACTCAGAAACTGACTTGGACAGAGCCAGGCACAAAGGAAGTATCGACTGTAGAGAATGCGGATATAAGGTCAGTCTCAATTAATTACATTAATTTGAGGCTCACGAAATGCATTGGTACTTGAGGATCAAAGCAGAGTCAGTGTGTATTTTGGATGAGAATGGTGCCCATACTTGGCGAAACAGAGACCAGTATAACGAACCTATTGGAAATCATTAGTTGCAGGAATAAACGTTGTAGTGAGCCCCCAGCGTGGTAATTTACAGACAATAATGAACATCACAGACACCCAGGACCACTTCCTGCGCTGTGGAATGTCACCACTATAGTGCCTGCGCGGTAGTTCCTACTTCCATACCCATATATAGTCGACCTTTTGAAGTTATTAGCAGGCGAAAGGTTGGCATAGAAGAGATAGAGATACCTCTCTCGAGAAGGTGAGGACTGCAGGGTCATACATATCCTCAGTGAAAAGTGAGCGGGAAGAGCAGCATGACACACCATAATCATATGTCAATCCACTGACCATTACGACTGTGCAGCCTATAAGACTAGTCACAGAGTGCAACGATGAGTAGGCATACAAGACAGGTAGTCCCCGAATTGGAGCAGCTTCAGGGTGGACTGGAGATCAGATGACATTGTGCAGGCAGTCGATGCAAGGCACGTTGGGAGGCGTAAGAGAACGAACGAGGACCAGGTGATACCGCTGGAAAGGTATATATACAGTAGATCAGCACGTTGTACGAGCATGGAGCATTGCAAAGGACATCACCGTCAACATTAATTAACAATTGCTGTGCACACAGGATGTTGGCCGGGGGCGTGGCAGATCTGTAGATGCCGACATTCGTCTTATTATCCCCTTGTCCCGTTCTTCCAACAAGAACAAGGTAAGTTCTGCATCACTTCGTTGTTACTGCACAGCCGACCACAGGCAGGAACAAGGACTGTCGTAAAAGATGACGCAACGAACTCCACTAGTTCCTGAAATGATCGAGTTGGAGCGCCTGCGTAGGAAGAAGAGAAAGATTGTAGCGTGCTTGTCGCATGTTAAGTGACGCTCGGACCCACAGGATATGTGAGATTACCCGGCGAGTACACGACGCGAATTTTGAGCGGGTTAACGGTGAACCAAATCGTTCACAAACCAGGACGATTCCTAATTCCCTGCGACATAACGATCGCTGTCCTAGGACGTGGTAGATAAACGAAGACGTCATCCACGACCAGGTTACATACTCACCTCTCGAGACTGGGTATGCAAACTGAGCTGTTACTTAGAGCCGAAGGATCCCAGGGGTGCTGCACAACCACACACAACAGGTCAGAGCAGATGTTGACAACGAAACCGTCGAGTTCTACGACTGGGGCGACTACGAACATGTTTTCGGGCTCCGACGATGTTACAACTCTCACAACTTTCCTACCACAACTCAGGCTTCTGCGACGACCGACGAGAGATTGAATGATAGGACTACCGGAAGCGGTGTTGGCGATCTCAAGGAACTCGAGATCCGGAGGCCTCATCTGAACTCTGAACACACCGCGAGCATGCTGGGTTTTTTTGACGCCCTAAAGCCGTACCTCTTGTACCACCTGGTCCAAGTGCTAGAGTCATGCGTTCTTGTATTACGCACGCACGCGATCGTAGCGACCTTGGTAACGGCGACTCGAACCCCACCCAGATCCACCAAGCAGTGCTCAACGGCGATTTCAAACAAAGACACGACCATGCTGTCATCTTTGATCGCTTCTAAGAGTCCCAGTTGAATCGCTTTCTTCACCTTTGAGCTATAACCTCGCTCCCAAATCAAGTATCGATTGTTCTTCACATCTCCCATTCTTAATCTCACTTACGCACACTGGGAAGTAGACGCACAGGATTGGTCACACCCATGTTTCATTGTAGTTGCAGCAGCGGGAATGGCTTTGTTGGGAGTTTGTTTCTTCCAATGGACATTGTTCATGATGCGTACGGGACAGAGAGAGCTGACACGGAGCTCCATTTCGTGTTTTGATTTTGTGCAACCAGGTGCTCGATGCAAAACGAGGTTGCTCGTGTATCAAAACTGTGCACGGAGAGATGATCTCGTCATACGTCATTCTGCCTATGACACTGTCGACGACGGCTCTCATTCAGACCTGACGTTCGCCATCTGAATCCCTAACCACCTCCAGCTGGGCCTCTGAATTGTCATCCGTGACCTCGTCCTGCCCCGACGGTGCAACGTCCACACTAGCGAACGCGATCGTGGACACGGTCACGGTGTGAGTGGGTTGTGATGAAATACCGAATCCGCTGTCGATCCCGCGCAAGCCACCACGGCAGTCGCGATCATACAGCTCTCGTACGCTAATGATGAACCGAGGCATCGTAGAGCATACGGCCACAAGCAAGATCGTGGTCAGGACGATGATCAAAGGGTTGGTTGTCATAGCCCCGCTTCCGCATGCAGAGATGATGTTGAAGGACATGTTCCTGAAGTGCAAACCAACGAGTTAGGTTCGCGCGTCGGTCAGGAGAAACATGAGACAAGGACGGCGAGTCTGAACGAGAGGGAAGACGTACACGAGGAAATAAAAGACGCCATCCTTCACGAAGCATTCAACATACCGATTGGGCTGCCATCGACTTGTTGCCTTGTACATCTCAATGGATCCCTTCAATGCCTGGACAGTGACGAGAGTAAAAAGGAGAGCACCGAGAATAAGTCGAGGAATCATTAAAGGGTAATCATAATTGATCCACGGAACGTTCTGTGCAAACGTGCAAAAAGAGATGTCCTGAATTCGGACAAGCGAGACTAGGAGATGAAAGAATGTAGTCGGCGGTTGAGATCACATTGATGCTCCTCCTGTATTGAGAGACGAACCTGTTAAGTGGATCTTTGGGTTGGCATATACTGCTAGGATGATAATTGAAATGACGGTCTGCACCACGAAAATCAACAAGAGGATATAGAGTATTTTCCTGGACCGATTCCACAGTGCATAGACACGCAGAATCATCATCACTGTAATTCAAAGCCGTCATGAGGAAGTGGATTGATGATATCACAAGTTGACAGCTTACAATCGGCAGCGGTAGTAAACGCCTGTATCGCCCATATCTGTACTAGGTAAGTTATGGCACCTTTGACATGTCATGCGTCACATCCTGTTGATCGTGTAGACTGCTTACATCTGTTCAACTGTAAACACGATTATCTGGTCAATTTCAGATAAATTTATGTGCATACAGCTGTCGTGATAGTATCCTTAGCCATACGTCGGATTCAGCACGGAAATACTGACTTTGACAGGGCCAGGTAAAAGTGAAGTACCAACTTAGGTACACAAAATTTAGTACAATCGTCCTGATGAGTTCGGAGTACCCAACGCACCAAGTGAATTGAGACTTGACGATTAGACCAAGGAAAATCTGTTATTAGATATTTCTGAGGACTCGGAATAGCACTCACATTGCCCCACATAGACCGGCATAACGAACCTACACAGTGGTCAGTTCAAAATAACATACCATGAGGTCGTGGACATGCATACGCACAACAATAAATATTGTGGATCCCCAGGTCCAGTCCCTGCGCTGTGGAAGTAGTCAGTGACACGACACCAGCTTAGCAGTGGCTATTTCTGTACCCAAATATAGTCTACCTTAGGTGACTGTTAGAACGTGGATGTCGGATGCGGGGATGAAATAGATACCTCGCGAGAAAAGGTGAGGACTGCAAAAGATGCTTACTTTGAATGAAATCTAGTAAGAATGTGCAACGTACTATAGTCATATCCTATCGCACTAACCCCAAGGACTGCGCAGGTATATGAGATTGGTTTTTGAACGTGAAAATCATGAATAGCCTTACTGAACGTGTAATTACCAAGTCGAATCAAGCTCAGAGTTGCATGCGAATCGGAGGACATGAGAGAAAGAAAATGCGCTCGATCAGACTATGTCCAAAATATGAGGGGGCGAGAGGGGTGGAATGCATAGTCTGGCGGTGCTTGATGAACCGTTTAATATCTCATGAAAGAGGCTGGGTGTTTATTTTTGGCATCGTCGTTGATGTTGTTTCCATACCGAATTAGGCCACAATGATGCGAACAAGGTGGTCTTTGTTAGGCACCGTCAAGGCCGAATAGCTTGCCAGAATGTACGTTGCTCCCTTGAATTGACCTTACAAACAACATGCCACCAATGGCACTATGGAGTCAACGGTGGTTTCAATCCCCCGGTGCACCGACAGGTCCCTTCCAAAGCACCCAATCCTGACACGCATCTCCAAGTGCTTCGACTCGAGCATTCTGGGGTCGTGCTCATTGGAACAAAAATCGTATACTCACTCAGGTTGCCCGTGATCCAGCGCCAGACGTCTCCAAGTTTGCCACGTCTTGACCAATTGTTCTCTTGTAAGTGGTGGGAGATGGCCAGAATATCTCCAAGAACGAGGATATCTATTTAACTTGCGCACTGCCCTCATTCCGTGCCGAATGCACGTTCATGCATATGCATGGAGCTCTATTCTTCTTTGATCCGAGTCCATGTGGGTGTCACGATGGACTTGACATCTCTATCGCTCGGGAATAACTGGCAGCGTGATACTGGCTTCACAAAAACAATACAAAAGAGATTTCAGATGTTGTCATGTTAGGACAACGTCGACAGATTAGTTGGATGATTCCATACCACAGCGATGCTCTGCGCACCGTGATACAAGATACTGCTCGGATCAACCTCTGCGCAATTGTCCGCGCCCAACGTCTGAACCGTTCAAAGATGGTCGACGAATGATGGTGGGCGAGCAGAGGCTGCCTATATGCACCTATTGCAACACGAGGAGTAATGTTGGCGACATTGCGTCCACGGTCCCTTTACAACCTGAAAACAACAGACATCTTCAAGGCAACACGGATGCAGGGAGGAAAGGTACCAACGATGCGGAGGAACCGAGGGCCTGAGTTGTCAACATCCCTCCACCACACAGACAAAATGGACTCCCGGAAGACCCGTCCTTGCGCTGCGCGCTGGGTTGTCGGTTCGAAACCAGAATTTGGCGCTGCATGGTAGCTCGGACTGGTTCAGTCGCTCGCATGCGCCGTATAGGCCGCCATTGTCTCGGGATTGAAAGGGCGCGACCCAAGAAGGGCGAAAAGGTGCTCCAGTCCCGCAGACGTTTGGCGCGTTCGGTGGCTAGCAGTGTCTATGAGCCCCGTGTTCCTGAAGGTGTTGGAAGGTCCAGTCGTTTGAGAATGGTCTGCGGGGGTGCGTAGTGCATCCACCTGAGGTCGGTAGGCATTCGCTGTGCTCGTTCATGTAGTCTACTTTTGAAGATTGTTACCAGTAGAAGGTGGAAGGCAAGTGCAGAAGAAACAGAGATCGCAGGGAAATCGATGTGTCCTAGGACGTCGTCGGACGAATGAAGGGAATAGTAAGCTCGTGATGCTAAAAAGGGAGATCTAATCTCTGTAGCAATTCTCAACTAGTCGTCACAATGAAATGTCGTCCAAGGCCAGCTGACGACGTGCATTACAGAATGCCCGGTGCAAGGATGACAAGGACACAACCAGGTCGACCACTTCCATCACACCCCACTGCCAATTTCAGTCTCACCCATCTGCGTTCCCTCGTTCTTCTCCGTGTCACCAACGGCCTCGTCTGCAAACAAGATGGCACTCGCGGTAGCAGGGCCCCAGCTGGGCGTCGATGTCAGACCGAAGCCAACATCGATATCGCTTCCACATCTTCCCCGAACATCACGCGCGTACAGTCTCCGCAAATTCAAGATGAATCGCGGAACGACTAGGACGGAGGGCACGCAGGAAAACAACCTCAGTATTCCAGACTGTTCGTCCCTTGGGATGTTGCTTGTCTCGGAAAGCAGGTCCACGAACGCCAACATTGACATCCTGTGTTCAAAAATCACCATCAGAGTGGGTGGGGCGATGAGTGGAATGGACGTACGACACAAAGTACATGATACCCTCCCTCAATAGAACTTTCATGTACTGGTTGAATTCCAATTGCATTGTCACTCGGTACATTTGTATTGCCTCCCTGATAAATTGAACAGAGACAAGAAAGCACATCAATGCACCAAGGGTAATCTGCGTAGTGTTTATAATGTCGAACCAGACGGAGGGGATCTCGTTCATGCAAGAAAAAGAGTTGAGCACTCGGACAGTACCCCCTACATTGACAAGCCGTAATTCAGTGTCCACAACATGCAAACCAAGTTTCACGCACCTGAGGGTCCATAATGGACAATACTCCAAATCCAGGAAACTATATATGCGATGACTTCGATGGTGTACAGCGTGAGAAGAACGCCGAGGATGATCCAGGATTTGCCATACAGTGCCCACACACGGAGGATCATCACCACTGTATCAAATGTTGTCATTTACCCCCGTGAGAGACATTAGCTCTCACGCTCTGCAGCGATAATAAAAACGATAGAACACCATGAACCGCCAAGGTAATATATATCGCCTTGGAAATGGTCATACGCAGGGTTAACATTAGAAAGGACCAGCATACTCACAACTATCCATGTGATTGTTTGATTGGGAATCATGTCATCGATCCGTGGAAGGACAGATCTCGAACACATACTTCTGTCAAGTAACACACATGTCAGTGTATATGCTGGTTATTCCTATTATGAAAAATCACCATTGGTGGGTTAGGAAGAAGATATCTCTCATCTTAAGGTAGATTAGCACAACGAACCAATTAGACCAGGCTCTGAACATACAAAAGGAGATGATTCTGAGAAGCCATCAGGGATTGTTTGATATGAGTCAGTATGTATGGAATTACATTACAAAGCACGGGCCAAAATAACGAACCTGGAGATCGAAAGTAATCAGTCATCAACTTGAGTGTGAAATCGTGAGGGCTGGAATACGCACGAGGACATACAAGGTAGACACACGTGTCCATGGCTTTGTCTGTACTCCGGTGGATTGAATATACATCAAGTGACGAATATGGTTTGCTGACCCAAACATGTTCTATCTGCCAAATCGTCAGCAATGGCGGCTATGGGTACTATGTGAGTGACGAGCTCTACCTCATCTACAATGGTGAGAACTAATATCGAGGACAATCACACGATATGAATGGATATGAAGAGGCATATTACTCACTGTAATCATACCCAACGACAGTAATGATGATGACTGGCAAGGATAGTAGAATTAGTAGAGGGGGGAATGAGCGAGGGAAAGGAGCAGCGTACGAGCGATGTAAACATTTGGAGGAATGCTTGCCAGTGTATCGACAGGAGGCGAGGTGGAATGCATCGAGTCAGTATCTAGAACATGAGGAAACGAGAAAAACTCGTGAATTGCTACGCACGTATTATATACTCATAGGGCCCTGTGGCGCTATTGAGATGCACGTCGTCTGAGCTGGCTTCCTAATAGACAGAGGTGAGCCGACAGACTACGTGGGCGCTGACATAGGGTCTGGTGTAAAAGCTAAACTCGCCGAGCATAGTGGGGCAGTAGCATCATATCAGTGGAAGTAGCAACCATCCATCAATTCTTCATCATGGCGGACGCCAATAGAAATATTATGAATCAGTTCCGTCGGCTTCCATTAGAGGTTCTGCCTGCACAGCGACAGAGACGATGGACGGTGAGTTCACAGTGTCGTCGCGATATGGATGTCCGGGCTGTCGAGGCGCCAAGGCGGGTGGCGGTGCGGCTCTTGTTCTTCGGACTTACCCCCTACCACTCCCTCTCACAGGTCGAATGAGTTTTCATTGATTGTCCGTCGTACCACATCGGGATGTGTTTCGGTGCCCATCCATCCCTTGCAGCTCCTCGCCTCAGTCACTCAGCGGACCGGCCAATGGTCCTGACCGGTCCTGACCATCGGCGACCACTGACCATGATCGTTTCACTGATTGGCACATCGCGCCCGGCTGGAAAGCTTTCGCCCACCTCCTCACTCCTGCTAAGTAGCCTATATGTATGTCTGCTCCTGCCTATGAGCGACCGTTGTAAATGAACTTCATAGACAATGGCTCGCGTCAATACAAGTGCTGATTTGGATCACGTCAAAGGGGACGTATAAGAACCGGCTAGACATTTCCAGCAACGTTCACCTCATAAAATGATGGTCAAACAGGGCAGGTACGGGATCGCCATTCACGTGGGTCGTAAATTGTTCGGTGTCGTCGCATTCTTGCTACGCTACAGCTCTTCTCTATGGCAATGAACTCCAGAACAGGATGATGTGCCCACCCTAATTCGACACTGCATTCAGGTGTGCCTGGGACTGCGCACTGTCGTCGCATGAATATGAAACTGAAAGTTAGGAACCACACGGCGTTGATCGGAACCCACTGGAAGCAATACCTCGATACTTGGTAAAGTTGTACCACAGGGACAGGATAAGCACGCTCCTTTGTGAACCGGGTTTCTGTGGCGACATGACCCGGCGGATGTTGGGATGTTATCATGAGAACACATACTACGTACGACCAACATGCGCACGCACTTCGCGAGCTGGGACGTGACTCAACAAATTCGAAACAAAGCGAACCCTCGGGGCCAATCCTTATACCACAGACGTTCCCGATGTGAGCGACGCGATAGAATAAACCCAAATGATTACGAGGGACCTTGTTCACTGCGGTTACGGTACAGTCAATGAGTTGAGATTCGAATCAGAAAGAGCAATGCACATACCTGATGGACCCAAATGGAGACCAACCGAGTGAAACAGAAGTTCATACCGCACACGGGTCCCAGAGAGTGGACACGTACCTTTTCAAGAACCTATCTCTTGTAGCCCTTGCTTTCCTCCAAGTCCTATATCCAATATTCTCCGTCGCCTATATGCGTACTTCCCGGGCCTCCAACGCCTCCAGAGACTCAGAGGCTATCCGGCCCTCAAGTTGGGGCTCTTCAAGAACGCGTAGAGAATCGTCAAGTACCCGCATGACGTGCAACGAGGCCACTCTTGAACGTTGAATAACAACCAGAGGGCGAGGAATTTTGGGACATGGTCATATGAACGTGGAGTAAGCTGGCGAGCAAACGTGTACCCAAAAAGGGAAACCTAATCTCTGTAGCAGTTCTCACTAATCGTCACTGTGAAAATGTCGTCCAAGTCCAGCCGACGACGTGCATTATAGAACGCCTGGTGCAGGGATGACGAGGACACAACCAGGTCGGTCACTCCCACTGCCAATTTCCCTCCTCGGATCATTGTTTGATTGCACAAAGATTCTGATGCAAGGCCGGATTTAACCAATGGGAGTGGGCGGACTCCAGAAGGATGGACGGTTTGAAAACAACAAGGAGAGCACAATGGAGGTGGCAACCATCAATGCCAGCATGGTGCTATTATTGGGCACCAGCTACCATCTTATCAATCGATCATTGGCATCGACCAACTCCGGCCATATCTTTATTATACAATTGAGTCGCTTCTAATTTTCAGCTTCTTTTTGAGCTCTAACATCATGACCGTGCAGTCGCGGTATGATCATTTGCGTAGAATGATTTGAGGAATGTCTAGCGTCTCAAGAGATGGTCGCTGTCCGAGGCATCGACCATGACACAAGGGGCATGTTGAACCATCAGGTGAGTTCGGTCGCATTCATATCATATAAAATAATGTTCGACGAATGGCACCCAGCAGCTTCTGATCTGGGAGTCCGCCTTATCCACGCCTCGGATGCATGCTGTGTGCGTGGACTGCTTGACGTCGTTGAATTCCCGCTACACTATGTCTCCTCTCCACAGCGACGTGAAATGAAGAACTCCATACCCTACCTAACACGATCGTGATGCCGTCCGTATGTCAGGACTAATATTGCAATGGTCTCGAATCATTGACACACACTGCATGTGCGCGTCAAATCTCTCCGCTGGTGGGATGAGAAACGTTACCTTTATGACCACTGGAGCTGCCAGGTGACAGAATATACCCCAAAATGTTGCCATTACGTTCCACTCATGCGTCATCCGAATCGCTCATGTAAGCAAGTGTTCTGACCCCGCAGATAGCAATACTACCGATGAAGCTTTGAAGGATAGTAGTTTGATTGTCGCCGTCCTCACATCTTCAATAAGTACCAGTTTCCGGCCCATCAAAGATGTTTACCTTCACGCAGAACCACGTCCCGCACCTGTAGCCATTGGTTACCTTGACATGCCAGACGCAACAGTCGTGTTTGCCATTACCTGTATGTTCGCATGTCTAAGGCTGAATGCGAGTCTTGCAGTATCTAGATACTCAGGGAGTACTCACGAGGTTCTTGAAAACATGTTTGAAATCACGGTCTGTTCGAAACAAGGTTGCATATTTAGTACTCGTAGAACGACGAATGGCCCTCCTGGGCGTCGATCAAAAGCTAGATGAAACGTTTTATGATGTGGAACGTCGGGTAATCACACTACAGGCACCAGTGCAATGTAAATTTCATTCTCGCCTGTCTTCAACGCGAGAGTGAAGTCAGCTGGACGACGTGCGATGCGGAAGGCTGGATATTTACGTGGCAACGATGCAGCCCGAATCCACACTTTTCCATCACTCGCTGTTACGAGTCTTCCACACTCGTATTCCTTCGTCCTCCATGTCATCGGCAGCCCCATCTGCGAATAATATTGTACTGGCAGTTGTGAAGCCATGGTCAACTGTCGAGGCCAGACCGAACCCGACGTCGATACCGCCTCCATGACATTCCCGAATATCGCGCACACGGTCGCCGCAGATTCAGAATGAATCACGGGACCAGCGTGACAGAAGGCACACATGCCAATACCCCCAATATTCCAGACCATTCGCCCGTCGGCAGTTTTCCTATCTTAGAGAGCAAGGTCCACGAACGCATACATCATTGACCTGTCCCCGAAGATGGTTCATCATCAATGGCATGGGTGGGGCAGTGAATGAACGGCGAGACGTACGGCCTTCCCTTAATAGAACATTCATGTACCGGTTGAATCCCAATCGCCTAATGGCTCGGAGCGTCCGCGGCTCCCTGGAAAACTCAATAGAGACAAGAATACACATCAGTACGCCGAGGGCAATCTGCGCACTATCTATAATCTTGAACCAGGTCGGAGAGGCATACTCCAAGCAAGATAAATAATCGAGCACATAGACAGCACCGCCTGCATGAATGAGCTGTGATGTAATTTGCGTGATATACGAGCCGCGTTACACACACCTGAGGCCCGAGGGCCCAAGCCCAAGATATTGCATACGTGATGACTTGAGTGATTTCTTGATCCGATGGTTGGATAATAGATTACATAGCCAGTAACAAGGTACTAGCCACCGACCCACCGCAGTCTCCGCTATCTCCCCGCAGCGGGTCGGACAAATTTGTTATGTACCTGTCAAAATTAGAAAACGTGCCTCGCACGTTGCCAGACCAGTGATGGACGCGTTCGGTTCTGAACGTTGGTTCGAACAGAACCGAACGTGGGGTTAATTTCGGTTCAGCGTTCGGGGGTGGGGCTGAACCGAACCGAACCGAACGTTCACGTATGCTCCTGAACTTTTCTAGCCGGGTTCGAACGCGTTCGAGCCTGTTGTGTCCACTAGGATTGGGTGACCCGATGTGCCGTTGACACATGGTGGGGAGGTGCAACGAAATGCAAGAAGAAATTGGTGTGTCCGAAGCGTCCGATGCGGCGTCCGAGCGATGTCCATATCGGGAAGTTGAGGCTTGGCTGAATTTCTCACGCGGTCGTCACGTGTACAGGCCGTTTGCGACGCTTCTGTGGCGGTGTGGCATAGATACGTCCGCCATCTTGCGTCCACACCGTTCGCGCTGACCCAACGCTTCTTCATCCGCTCCGACTTTTCTCGAGTCGCGGCGCGCGCTGCTCGCTGCGTCGCACATCCACCATCGTCTGCAAGTCCATTCGTCGCCATCCCTAACGCTCTCGCGGCCCCAATCACCTCCAACAGCTCTCAGCTCACCCTGGTCGCCCCACTCGCCTGGCCGCCCTGGACCTCGACCTAGCGTGCTCGTTTCGATGCCGCCACAGTTGCTACTCGATTAGCAGCGTCCCCTGACGTATCTGACGCCGTCGCTATCGCTCCGGTTGTCTCTGTCGCACTCGGCACTTCGCGGCTCGACCCAATTGCCCCAACGACCTCCTTGCACCTCAACTCGATTTGACGCGCTCGTGGAGCTGCCGCAGTCACCTTCTGGCCCCTTGGACCTGTAATTATGGTGGTGGTCGGCCTTCGACGCTCTCGACGCGTCTGCAGTGCCCGCTCCAACCCGAACGTCGAAGCTCGGACATACCCAGTCCTCCCCCTCGAGCTCGACGCTCGGGGGTATGTTCGATCGATTTGGGGAGTCGTCAGGTGGGTCAGGTGGGTCCTGGGGATGTTCCTCGAACCTGCCCAATGCTGCCGCTTTGGCCCACCCGACCCGCGCACCTACTCCCGCACGCTCAACTGCGTCAGGTGGCCCTGGAAGTACGCCTGGACGACGTTCTACGTCGCCCTGTGTGCCTGCAGTGTCAGTCGACGTGCTTGACACGTCCTTCCGTTTGTCTGCCGCCTGGGTACCTGGGTGGTTGCACGACGCGCTCAAAGTGCTCATGCCCGCCATTGCTGTCGTCTCGCCTTTGGTCCTGACCGACCCTGGCCATGTCTGGGGTGCCACACGACACGCTCGATGCGCTCGTGCCCGTCAGAGCCACGGTCTCGTCCCTGGCCGTCTCTGGGTGCTTCGACTGCTGCCGGTCGTCGTGGTACCAGGCCTCCCTGGGCTGGGTGTGCGCATGGCGGGCTTCGTTGTCGCCACTCACGCCCTGGCTGCACTGTGCGGCAGGACCCGCGCTGGGTGCGAGCCCGTTGGGTACGCGGGACAGGTGGCTTGCGAGTGGAACGGGTAGGGCGCACGACGGGGGTAGTGGGAGCACGTTAGGTGCACAGGACGGGCGCGTTGGGTGTGCGGGACAGCTGGGTGCCCAGGCTCCTCAACTCTGCCATGTAGTACTAGCAGACTACTTCCCCGAGTCCAGTCAGTCAATTCAAACCGAGGATGTCCTGGATCTGGTAGCAGCTCCCGGAGGCGCTGCGAGCAAGCAAATCCACTGTCTTTTGCGCATCACCGGATACGACGTTCGGATGCGACTTTTCTGGCTCTTCATCTGTTGGCACCCCGTACCAGCGCTGCAGAAGGTTCGCCATTGTGTGGAAGGCAAGATGGACAAGATGTTGATGGTTATGTGCCACTCGTCCACGTGGTGTCTGACATTTAGATGGTGCTCTTGCCCTGCTCCCCATTCCATTGTTCGGTCGCGTAGGATGAACAGGACGAGGGTCGGAAGCGGTGGTCCGCGATAGCATCACGAGGTCGGTGCCAATCACGTGTAAAAAGCGGTGTGATATCGTGTCACTGCAACCCGAAGCTGATGTGGTCACACCCGGTCATAACCAGCTTCCACTGGGCTTGATATCCGATCACGTCGCCACGATGAAGCACCGAAGCGTGCACTTGTCTAGTGTCCCTTTTGAACTCTCATCTCGTATCTCCCCGGGATCATGAAACCAGGAAGCCAGAGCACGTAATGGGCGCCACAACTTGGATCCTGTTTAAGGATCCAGTCCAAGGCACTCTCGCTCGCCCCTCACCTCGTTAACTGGAGGTGTCTTCTAAGCACCATGTCCTCCGGCCTACAGTCGGCACTGGGGCAGCTCCAGTTCGACGACTGCGTGACTCGTACGCCCCCCTTCGCATCGCATTCAACAACTCGTCTGATGGACTGGCGTAGTCATGTCAGTCAGCGTAGCTGGATACGACTATAGTATGCCATCCCTCCCTTTCTCGCTTGCTTTACGTTGAGAGCATTGTCTTACAGTCCTTACCTTCTCGAATGAGGTATGCCGGCTCCACCCACACTGTCCGTCAGCCATCTAATAACCTCGAAAGGTAGATTATGTTTGGGTACGTGTCGTCGAGCATATATGGTGTCGCTGACATCCCATAGTGTAAGAACTGGACTTGGGGGTCTACCATGTTCGTTCTGGTGCGCATATAGCCACGTGTCAAGTGCCAGTTTGCAAGTGACGATCGTGATATGTCCGCTATGCTGGTCTTTGTTGGATCATGTGGGTTTGTGACAACACTGCATCGGATAGCATGTTGACCCCGAGTTCAACTATAAAGTGTCTACGCGCTCGGTAAGGCTGCTACCGATTAGACGGGGTGGTCAGACTGACCCCCCATTCCTGTCCTGCACATAGGTAACTCTTCCTTTATACCTGGCCCGGTCAGAGTAAGTTCTTTCCTACTTATATTGATCTACTGTACTGAGAGCTGTGCTCGGATTCGACAGACGTATGTATCTAAGTCTGCCGATGCCATGGACAGCAGCGTATGACAGACGAACAGGTGTATGTACAGCACCTCACTGTCTCTGACGTCAGAAACAGAACGTGACGTTTCAAAGGCACCGTCCTTTATCAGGTCATGATGGCAACGAGCTTGGTATTCAACACTGCAGCAGACTGTG
>JBBPLU010000205.1:0-35794 GCA_038089935.1 Boletellus emodensis | reverse complement strand
TCCCTCCGCTTCTCTCTCAGTAGTCATAACTGATTACTCATCCCGCTTCCATCACGTTCTACATCCTTCTCCGATTACGCGTCGTTTGTTCTTTCCCCTACTATGGTATTCTTCGTTTACACGGCCTCTTGGTCCGTGCGTATTCCCCTTTTCTATATAAGCCGTAGTACAACACTTTGTATTCTCATTCTCGTTCTACGCAATCAAGCGTACTCTTGAGTCCTCTGTCGGATCCCCTCCGATTGTGATCTTAGTCCGTTCCAACCAAGGAACGTATAGTCTCCCTATTGGCTGAGTTGTACCTCTTCGTGAGCATCCTGCCTTTAGGTCAGTCCTAGTATACTCGAGGTACGCATCCGCGTAACAGTTAGCCTCAAAACCCATGGCAAGAATTGTCCAACTGGCCGAGACCATTGACCGAATCAACACTGTACTGCTATATAAAGGTGAGATACATCAAGATAGCAACAGAAGATAAAATACCTCAAATAATAAGCTAGTCTCGTCAAACTGGCTAGATGGTAGTCGAGATAACAAAGGCTGAATCTTGCCTTTTGGAGTCTCATCTGAGCGATGGTTTCCTGTGGCAACAACCGACCACTCATGAGCGTCCGGGGTGAGAGGAGTTCCTAGAGTCTGTAGCAAATGGTTATTACAATTGAGGATGGACAGAGGTGTCACAGGAACAGATCGCGTTGTAGTGCTAAGTCAGTTGAGTGCACTGGAGGGAGAACCCCGATGAGAAGATGGAGCTGCAGATGAACCAAGGCTCATCTAAGAGTGCTGCCCGATGTGCGGTGCTGATGTTTCAAAGACAACACTGGCTGGCTTTCTACTAAGATCCATGGAAGAGGTCACTGTGAGTGTCAGGTTAGTCACAGTGCGATGATCAGTCTTGATGCTCAAGCCATCTGGGCCACGAACAAACTGTGGCCATTCAGAAGACTTTTCACCACGAGTAGCAAAAGAATTGTGGGGGGAGGACCGAGGACGATGAGTGAGATCCAAAGCCGCAGAAGACATTAAGGTCTGACGAAAGCTTGAAAAACAATGGCAGTTTCAAGCACGAAACTTACCTTACTTGCATAGGATGCATACTTGTCATCATCCGAAGTCGGAAGATTTTTCATGGCATCTTCGTCGTATCGCCCTCTGGCCATGATGGATTGTGCTACTGCACCAGGGCTGGGTGTAGCCCGGGTAGGTCTCTCCTCAGAAAGTGCCATGCCCCGAAAGTGCTCCACCAACTCTTTATCACAGCTGCTTGTGGAGGTACAACGACTTGCAGGCATACTCTGCACCAGCACGATTGTACTATCCATTGACAACAAGCTCAGGCGAAAGATCGACTGAGTGTGCATAAGTAATGTTAGACTTGCGTTTGTCGGCAACAGCAGAACCAACAGCTTTGGAGAAAACGTCGACCGATGAGCAGGAAGGAAGGACTTGATGAGGTTGTCCCCGTGCAAAATTGCATTGACACACGGTGGAGTAGTCGGGACAGAGACTAATGAGAGTGGGAGGTGATTGGTGTGCAGTTACAGCACCACAGTCCACTTCTCACTTAGGACACAGCAATGAAGGAATGTTTCATAGTGTGAGACTCACTGTGATAGCAGAGTTTTGTCTTGGTGGAGTATCAGTACCTTGTTATGGTACTGTGGTTGTGATAAGATAGGGTTTCATGTGGGGTGATGACCTCAGTGAGGTCAGAAAGGAAATGAAATCTGGAATGAATTCCATTACAGCATTGAGTACGTTACATGCTGTTTATATACTATAGATAAAGCGGAGATAGAATTCTAAACATGAGTCTGGTTGACTCATATCGACTCATGATGACTCGTATCCAGTCATGTGATCATGTTGGGAGTCACTCTGACTCAGTATGACTCGGAATGACTCGGTTCCGAGTCAGTATGAGTCAGTAGGAGTCATTGTTGTAGAATGTTTCATATGTCATCATGCACTGCCTCATGACTCATGCTGAGTCATGGTGAGTCATGGTGACTCAGTTCCTGACAACCGGTGAAACCTTTTTCCCAGTTTCTGGAGACTTAGTGCAATTCCTAATGATTAGTGCATTTCATTAGTACAATTAGCCCCTGAAGTGATGTTTTCCGATGCTTCCGAGTGTTCCGAGCTTCCTGAGTTTCCGGTTCCGAGTTCCAAGCCTCCCGACCACTTCCGATCACTTCCGAGTGACTTTTTACTCGGTATCATCGGAACTTCGGGAAGTCATTTCGGAACTTCAGGAATATGTCCGGAACCTCCGGAACTCTTCGGAACTTATGTTATCAATCCTTATGTAGGATTTCAACAATGGCCTCCTTGACAGGGATGTGGGTCGTCATGCCGGAGGTGAATGCAGTCGGACACCATGTTCAAGCTGTCATTTCAGTTAAGTCTATTTTATGAGGGGTTCGTTTCATTGGAGTGTTCGGCGCTGCTTTTTTACCCATTGCGTTCCATTTCTCTCAATCATGTCAACAAGTACATAGATCATCATTCCTATTATTCGTTAACTTGGATGTGTGTCTGTCAGGATTGCCTGTACTTAGAGGAAACTGTGGTGGTCTGTACAGACTGTACATACTGTGCGCACTTTGTCACAGTCCCTGCAGCATGGACAGTTAGTCAGCAGTCCGTACAGTCCCCACAGTAGCGGTGACATATTGCTGATGAAGAAGAATCTCTTGGGCATCTATGCCTCTTCGTTCGCACCCTCCCTCTCGGCTCTCGTCCATGCACGCGACCGTGTTCGAGCTCAGGAGGCTTCTGGAATGGCCAACGTCATTTCATTCGCGGCCGTACGTCAGGGGGAGCCAGGTGCGCATACGGGCCTGAGCGAATTGCCGAAGGTAGTGCTCAGACTCGACAAAATTCGCGGCAAGACAGACATGCCCCCCCGAAATTCACTGGCGGTGCGATCATGATTGAAGAGCTTGGTGCAGGCATGTCGAGACCACCGCTGCGTCCATGCCTCCTGGGGGAGGCAGTACATCCACCAAGCCACCAGACCCCCCAGGACGTTTTCATTATCCGGAACGGTTGAGACTGTTGAATCGACCCTTAAACGAAGGCTTGCCTGCACGATTTCAACACAGTTGCGGTGTTGACATTGGTTGCCCAGTGCCCTGGAGATGCACGGGGTCCGTTGGAGCATTATCCTTACTCCCTGAGGGTTTAGTCGAGATCACACGCTGCAGCCATCCGGCTGGTTCTTGAGAACGTAACAAGCTCCGTCCATGCTTCCACATGGGCGCCTTAATTCTTTCTCAAGCGCCTGCAATGTTGATCCATTCATTGTTGCGAATATAGTATCTTGTATCTAATACATAGCACCCAAGGCCTATTGTAAGAAATGGTCAAGATTGTATTTTTGTGTTCTACATACCTACATATTATCCTATTGGCTTCCGGTCACCGGTTCTCTGCTTCAGACTGGGATGTGTTTTGACTGTTTTCTTCCTGGTAGGACCCTTTGTTTCCTTTTTTTTGCTAGCCACCGTCCAATCACAGCTCTCAAATGGCCCGCACAAGCGATAACGTTACGAGCAAGCCCGCAGATTGACATGTGTTGTCCTATTCGCTTCCACCCCCACGCGTTATCTGGGCGGTGTCAGGGTTTGTTCGCTAACAAGGGAAACAGCTTCTGCGCGTCCAGACTCCACATGTCTTCTGTGTAGCTGATCGTGCGCTCTCAAAGGTGAAAACACTGACCCATTTTTACCGGTTTCTCGGTCTGCTGCCACTGCCTTCCGGTCCAGAGCTCAGAAAATAGGAAAAGCAAGTAAAACAACTTCCAACGACAAATTCTCCGGAAGCGGCGCCTAAGCTCACAACTTCTGATTCCGCATGGCTCTCAGCCCTCTCTTGACGCCCATTTCCTTCCTCCCATCTGATCGCGAAATTGGAGCTCGGGTGGTGTGGTGTGCGCAAGGACAACACGCGGTAGCCATGATACAATGAAGTTCCACCCTGGGCGCTCCTCTCATTCTTCACTGGGACCGCTATAAGAACAGACGAGCCTTTGAGTTGACTCTTGTCAGATCAGGCCTCCGAGTCATTGGCATGCAAACCCGTCATCTTCTCAAACTTGTCGTTGCGGCAGTGGGACAAGCTATCCTCCTCGCTTTCGCATGGGGGTTCCTTGCGGTGGTATTGCTGCGCGACTCTCTTTCCCTTCCTCTTTATGTCGCAGATCTCATGGACATATACCCGTCCGAAGTAACGCAAATCGTTACAGTCGTTGCGACCGTGCTGACGATGGCTACCACCTTGTACGGCGGTTTCTCGAGTCTTCCGGGCATATAACTGACACGCTGTTCCTAGCTGTTTCAGTACTGCTCTTACAGAAGCATTGCGCCACTACATGCACGAACCTATCTCGTTGATCAGACTCGCCGGCGGAATCGCTTTAATTAGGGGTGGTTACTTTCTCGGTCTTCGTCATCTGCTCTTGACCTCGGTCACGATTGTCGTGTTCGTGCTAGCAAAGTTCTTGGTGTCGTGGTACGTTCCTGCCTGCACTCCTCAGCGAGTCTTTCCTTACGGCCTCATAGTTGGTCCACTCTTCTTGCCCCGACCCCCGTTGCATTCAATACAACCAGTAAAGGATTAGAGCTCGATCTCAGTAGTGGTTATTTCGAGTCGCAACTCCAAAATCTAACAGCTGGTGGTGGAATTTGTAAATGTTTATTTTTTCTAGTCATCACTTCGCTGCTGACTTGAGTATAGTTGCACAAAACAATTCAACCCAGATCATCGACATCGATAGTCTCTTGAGTGGGATCATTGCTGCACAATATAGCTTCGGGGCGTACGGAATACTGAATCTCAACGGAGTTTTGTACAATGGATCAACTGGTGTGTACAAAACCCTTGTACTGCGTCTTTGGCTCACAGACGTCAGGCGGAGTGCTCCCAGCTGTTCCTGGGTATAACAGTTCAATCTTGCCAGCATACGACACAGGTCTTAGTTTTGGAAGACCAATGCCGACCAGCCTACCCCTTCGCGTGCTCCAGCGTCGAATGGCTGCCAGCAACTACACCGTGCTGCAACATGGTCTCACAGCGGACGTGACATGCTCTCCGGCTCCTGATTTAGAACCACAGGCGTCGAGTCAAGTTCCCATTTCTGCTTTCACTGGAAATGATACTTGGTTAACGGCGGAGACATTTACATTGAACTGCGCTCAAGGTAAGGTAAATCTATGTTATGACCGCGTCATGATCAACGTCATCCAATAGGAAACTCGGCACAACAGTCTCTTGCAGTCCTCGCAAGTGACGGAAACACTCTCCCGGCAGTTGGCTATGTGACCTCTCTTGTTTGCCCTTATCCTGTCGGGCAGTCAGGACTTGATTGGACCCAATTTAGTGAGCGGATTACTGTTATTGTCTTGACCAGGAAGCTAAAGCTCAGTCGTGGAGATGTGACTACCCAAGGTTTTCAGAAATATCAATTCTTGCAGGCGACGACTTGTCAAATCACTCCCAAGCTGACCATATCACTTGTCACCTATTCATTCCGCACACTGAATGCCACTGTTGTCGATTCGACACCGTTGAATTCTAGCAACGCGAACCTCGCGTTGTTCTTGGCTTCCCTTGTCGATTATCTGTCCACTAGTGCCCAAAGTTTGGTGTCAAATACTCTTGGCGATGCCTTGTACTCGATCGCTTCCCCTAATAATACGAACCTCAACAATAGTGGGTCCATGGACCGAAATTTAACTGCGGAGCTGGTGAGTTTTTCTGACTGCCTGCCACTAATTAGATTGCTGAATACTCGTGATAATGTCAGGAACAGTATTGGCGTGGCATCATCGAGTTCTCTGGAACAGTGGGTACCCTTCGCTGGCGTAGTACGAGATACTAAAAGCACGACGTTCTAGTATCTGCGAGCTAGTTTCTCCACTGTTCCGAATCCGACAAGCGAGGGCCTGGTGAGTATTAATGGAACTCAGACCACCAGCACTTTGGGATGGAACAAGCGATCACCTATATTCCTCTACACCGTTGTGCCCGTGACATTCTTCGGTTTCCTCACGTACGGTGCCTTCGCTTACGCCCTGAGTGCAACGATCAGAGACTGGAACAGCGGAAGGAGGTTTGCGGCATTTGATCCATCAAACCCAATCCACCTGATCATGGTATCGTCAACACGAGAGTCTGGAGAAGAGGCAAAAAACCTTGAAGGAGAGAAGCTCCGCGGCTTCCGCAACGAGGGCATCAGGGACAATGAAGACCTGCACGTAAGAGTTGTCGACGTTCCAGAGAGTGAGAAAGTGGACAGCGATGTGGGAGTGCGCAAGCGATTCGAGCTCGTCGAAGCTCCCCGTTGTTTCACAACGGTAATGGACTGTGTCACGGTGAGACGCACTATCACTAACTTCCTTATTTCCTTCAGCCGAGCCATGAAATATCAGTGTCTGGGCTGGCAGCGACAAAGGGTGATGCTGATGCACGCGATGTCGACTTGGAACGAAACAAGGACTGAACTTCGCGTATGCCATTGGAGTTTCATTTTCGGCCGAATGTGTTGGATCTAGCTCTTGGATTCGTCTGTGTTACAACATCATGTACCTTGACGCAGCACTCATCCAGTGTTTTGCTTGAGGGAAACGTGTCGCTCGCGCCCCCGCCCGTGGAACCTCGCCGCTGCATTGTTGCGCCCTCACCACGTCTTCCCCATCGCGCTCGTGGGTGCGACCTGTCGGCGGGCGCGCCGTCCGCTGACGACCCCGTGCTCGCGCGCATGCATTGCGGCCTCACTAGTCAAGCCCGTAATGTTTTCAGGCTTGAGCAGAGAGACGCATTCCATCGAGACTAAGTCAACGAGTCGAATCTTATCATGATCATAAGCCTATGCCTCTTTTTGGATAATCTAATTACACTTTGAGATCTATTTTATTCAAGTAAAATGTTGATGTTATTGGCGTGTAAGTCTGTACTTCGTATCATACCAAGTCAGGGGGGTTACCGTTACCACAACTGGCGTCCTTCCAAGGCCGTTTAGGTGAGCTGCTAGTCGATAAACCTGAGAGGGAGCTACAAACGTATGCCAGAAAATTTGGGGGGAATGAGGCCTGAGGAGCCTGGGTCTTCTCAGCAATAAGTCAAACCATATAAGTCAAACCATTGTAAAGGATGGGAGGTGGGCGTATGGTATAGACTGATTCGATGCCGGGCTTCGTCAGGAACGCGACACGGCGTAGTGAAGCAGAATTAATGCTTGGCTGATGGAGCCTCTGACAAACACTGCCGCAGTGCCAGGAGCTCTAGGCCTGGGAAGCGGTCCAGGTCAATTCGAACGACTTAAACTCTCTGCACTTTCGGGCGCCAACTTCGCCCCAAACATGCCGAGACACTCACGACTCGGGTCGTTCGTCCGCCCCCACCGCCCGCTCTGCATACCATCGTTCCACGCACGTCAGCCGTGGCAATACCTCGCTCACGCGGTCACCCCTCCGAACGGCCTCCCTCACCCTCTCTGCCAACCGACGACTTCGTTCCCAGTCCACCTCGATGTCGTCCTCCGTCGCGTCCATCGCGTCGCCCTCCCTCATTTCCATGTCCTTCCCGCACGCTGACGCCGACGCAGAGGAAAAAGTGGTCGTGTCGACTGCCAGAGCCGACACCCGCCCGAGTTCCCGACTCCGACTGCTCTGCCTGGATACAGCCAGATCCGGTCGTGCCTGGCGCAACTTTTCCGTGATCTGCCTTCTTTCCGCACGCTCGGCGCGTCGCGCGGCCGTCTGTGGACTCACGGGCCCATTCTTTGCACGTGCACTTGGGTCGCGTGCGACGACCCCCGCCGCACCAACGTTCCTCAACGGACGCTCGACTGGCCGCGCTAGTGTGGGTATGACTGCCGAGGTGGAGCAAGACGCTAGCCCCGCACGTCCAACCGTCTTGCCAGTATGATTGGCCCTATCATCGATGCGCTTTCTCACGGGAAACGAAATAGTAGCTGTTGCCATGACGGTCCGCAAGGACGCTTCGAAATCCTCCCTTGCTCCGAGACCAGGAGACGTCCGCGGGAGAGACACGTCGTTATCGTACCCGCTCATCAAGGAAGAAGCAGTCCCTGTAAGAGTGACCTCAGGGGATGATTCGTGTGGACAAGTCTCGTCCAAGAGTCCGCATGCGAACAAACACATGTCCTGCGACTCGACAAGGTTGTCCACGGCGTGTTCGGGCGCATCATCGACATCGTTCACCTTTCTCTTCGGTTTCTCTCTATCGATTTTGCGGCGCTTTGACCTCGGAACCTCGCTGACGTCTTCCATGCTCGTCTTCGCGTCGATGTCGTCCGCCACGTCTAAAGTGATGGGAAAGCCATATAATCGCGAGGTCTGTTGGTTCTGGTGTCGCATTTCGGGACGAGATGACGCTGGATATTCGAATGGATGTGGAAGGACAATATTGTCAAGGCAAGCAGACGGTTGCGGTCCCGAGCCTTCAGCCTCATTCGCTTGTTCTTCCGGTGAGTGACTAGAAACGCGAGTATGGTTGAAGGACGTGGACAGTGGCGTGCACGGGAACACGATGGATGGATCCCGAGAGGCATCGCGACTGACAAGGGGGGGAACACTATCTGTGGGAACCTGTTCAACAGGTCTTTCTGGAGCCGTCAGTGGAGAATCCCTCTGCAAGGCATGCTCGCTGGCCCATTTGTCCCCGTTGACCAGCCCTCTCTCACGGAGAAGAGGCGACGAAGTTGGCATAGGGAGCGTGCCTATATCGCCCACCGCCTCCGATCGGACCCCCCGGGACAGAGATTGTGGCGAAGGCGTTACCCATGTCTTGTACCCGTCCTCCAGTCCTCCAACCCCAAAAAACTTCCAGGCGGCCCTCGCATGATCGTCCGACCCACCTTCGTTCGAGGACTGGTCCGCATCGTCCTTCTTTCCGTGCCTGCTTGGAGTCCCGGGCGCGATACCCGACGAGGGGGCAAACGCTTCCGCGTTCTTTTCCAGTCCTGCATGTCTCCTGCTACCCATCCACGCGCTCAACACCTCCATTTTTGCTTTCTTCCCGCCCTTGTCACCCCACTCGTCTGCGGCGCTACTGGGGCCGACCAGGTTCGAGAATGCCGTATCTATTCGTTCCTCTTCCATCATCTCACCATGAGTTCTTGGGTCGTACGTGGTAGATGGCCTCGGTAGCCTGACCACGCTGGGATGACCTGTCAAAGAACAAGGTGGGGCCATGACAGATTCTAGGCAGCTAGGTGTCAACGCCGAGGAAAGACACTCCGAGAACATCTTGGACATGGCACCCCAGTCGAGACCGTCGAGAGAAGGATCGAGGGTGTTGGGTACCACCCGGAGTGGACGAAAGAGAGTGACAAAATTCATGAGCTCCGGGAGGGTCGAGTGGCGAGACAACGGGACGAGCTTTCGGTGCGTTGAATCGCGAGGGCGTGCATGATCAGTAAAGACCGGGTGCGAACCAAACGTCGTTCCAACTTACCAACGAGTCCACGTCCTCGCCTCTCCGGACTCGTCGCCTCACGTCGGCACGGTAATCCTCCCAGCGAGCACAGCTCATGTTTACTGCGTTCACGTACACCACCTTCTTTCCCTCTTTACTGGGCGGCGCAACTACACCTTTGGCTCCGTACTCATAGGGAGGGACGTCCACAAACGAACAGCGATCAAACCGTTCACACGCGTGAAATCTAGTGGAAACCCCATCGCGCGTGCCAAGTGCGCGCAAAAAGGGATCCGAGCCATGAGAATAAATCGAGCTCTTGTACCGGTCAAGGTGGATCTGAGTCAGAGGTGGTCATCAGTCCGTATATGCGGGCAATCGAAGCGAGATGGTCATGCAGAACGAGCATATGCGATGAACATACAAAGAATGTCGGTAGGTAACGCAAGGTAAGGAGCGATGTTGGGGTACCTTGCAATGGAACGCATGTGCGACTGCCTTCAGAATGTCTTCATAGCCCCAGGTCCATGCGTTGATGAAAAAATACGTGCTTGAAGGGAACAACGCTATCAGTTCGACAATGCCCTGAACCGCGCGCTCCTACAGACCACGGTTGATGCAACTTGTCAAAAGGAACAAGGGGTTGGACTAAAAGACCAACATACCTTGCTGGGCACGATAATGGAAGAAAGCAGGCAGGCAGTGTCTAGGTAAATGGCCTCGAGGGTCTTTACGAGACCCATTGCTTCTGCATGCGTGTCCTCCTTACGGGCAACAAGGATTCGGAGGTCGCCTGAAGAGTCAGCCAGGTAAGGTTGAAGGAAATGATTACGTTGGATGGAAGATAGAAACCAGGGTTCAGCTCTGAGGTCGCCGGTATGAAGGACTGCACCACGAGGACCTTCGATAAGAAACCTTGCGAGGGCCAATCAAGAAAAACGCGCGGAGCTAGGGCAACAAGGACGAACATGACAGAACCAGGGCAGTGGTTTGCGTCGATAAGAGTGATCGTCACGGTCTCGCCGTCAGAGATGTCGAACTCCGTCGGTGTGTTGAGCGGTACCGCTTGCTGTCGAACGCGCGTCGGAGACATGACGTCTTGAAAAAAAAAAGCATATTGCGCACCAAAAGGTCCCTCGAACCGGTGAAGAATCTCTGGCCGTTGGGCATCACACACGGGTCAACTTTGAGGTGTCCGAACGTCTTTATTTTCTCTGCACGATACTGATGGTCGTGCAACGTGCGCTCTGCATATATCTCGTGACGCAGTAACATCTCCTTCGCATCGGGCGAGCATATGACACGGTATGCGAACGACTTTGAGGCGAGGCCTTGGATGTGGTCCGAGTGTGTGTGTGTCAAGAGATGGAGGGGCGGTCTGTTGTACGGTGGGGGCAAGTCGTCGATTGTGTCGGTGAAGTTGTCGACGCGAATGGGGTACGGAAGTGCAAACGAGTGGTAGGGCGTCAAGGGCGGCATCGTTCAAGCAAGGGCATAGGGGTCGTTCACATGCCTTTTCTAGTCAACCGCGAGCGTTGTGGCGTGTCAGTCACGTGTTCGCGCACTACCCCGCTGCGGACCACATTACAGCAAGGACGATATTGAAGCAATGCCAGACAAAGAGCTGAAATCCATAGTCTTGTACGATATCCCATGCATCACGCAGGGCCGTCCCTGGTCCCCGAATACCATGAAGACCAGGTATCCGTCCGACTTCTTATTGATCACCCTCGTCATATCGCAAACCTTTCACTGACCGCCATCTTCTCAGGTACTGTCTCGGATACAAACAATTACCATTCACGACCGTCTGGGTCGAGTTCCCCGATATCGCTGGACTCCTCCAGTCCAAAGGCGTCACACACCCACCGTATACCCTGCCCGCGATCGAGGACCCAAACACGGGCGCTTTTATCGCAGACTCCCTCGCGATCGCGACATACCTGGACGAAACATACTCTGAGACGCCCACCGTGCTGAGCCCTACAACTCGTGCGATAGTGGAACAGGCTGGCAATCTTTTCTCGTTCAGTAAGAGTGGGGCGCACGCAAGCGCCGCTCCGAGCGCGACTTCTGTAGGAGCACCGGAAGATGGAAAGACGGATCGTGGGCACGACCCGCTCGTATTCCTCGTCTTGGGAAGTGAACGTCTCAATCCCGTCAGCAAGGCATACTATCGCCAAACACGCGCAACACAGTTTGGGGAGCGGTGGACGAAACTGATCGACGCCTTTTCCGAGAGTCCAAATGCCCGTGCGGAGAGTGTGAGACGAGGAATCGAAGCAGTCAACAGGTTATTGCAAAAGGTGACGGCGCTGTACGCGAGCAACCTTGAAGGAAGGAAGTCAGGTGGACCGTTTGTGCTTGGGGAGGAACCCTGCTTTCTTGATTTCTTAGTTGCAGGAAGGATCAATTTCGTGTTGGATGGACTTGGCTCGTCTGAGAAGGCGGCACTGGCGATTCCAGAAGGACCAATAGGTCGTTTGGTGGTGAACCTTGACAAGTACTACAAGTACTGAACGTGACCATCCTAGAACAATCGTATGCGTATGTTGCCTTGCATCATTGAGACGCTTTAGTCAATCGGGGATGGTGTCTTGACAACGGCGAGCGGTGGAACCTTGGGTCGTACTCAATCGTCACGTGACTGTGTATCAGCTCTTTTATGTCATCCAGATTCTGGCCAATTTATTCACGGACGAATCGATGACGCGTGACTCAGCCTTCGTCAGTAGACATTGCAAGCTGAATCATAACCTGCTCGAGTAGGTCTTCAAGCAACCAAGAAATGCTAATCTTTCTAGGTCATTTGAGTCACGGCGCTTGTGTCATCAGCGGATAATTTGCCCCTGGTAGGGCTATAAAAACATCTCGCTGCGTGTCGAATCCCCACACGAAATACCCTTCCCCATCTCCAAACGTATGGCTTCCCAAAGAGCGCTTTGGCTCAATAAACTTGGCACGGAATTCGTCCTAGCCGGGAACGAAATCTCTGGACCTAGCCCTGGTGATGTCCTCGTCAAAAACTACGCCGTCGCCCGCAATCCCATGGATTGGTATTTTCCAAAGGCTGGCTTTCGCCTGTTGAAGACCTTTCCCACAATTATGGGTGGGGAAGGTGCGGGCATCGTCGAAAAGGTCGGAGAGGGCGTCACAGATCTTGCTGTTGGGGACAAAGTGTAATCCACATCCCCTCATTCGACGCCCATTCCGTACTGATTTGCCCTTTTAGGTTCTACATCACCAAGTACAACTTCCAGAGCAGGCATGGGGCTTTCCAAGAGTATACGCTTGTGTCTGCGGACCTCGCTGGCAAGGTATTCGTGATCGTGTTTGGTGTGATAAACACCTTTCTGACATGTATTTTTGAGATGCCGGAAAATATTACCTTTGAACAAGCTGCATCGATCTGTGTCGGCCTCCTCCCGTTCGCGGCCGCTGCTTATGCCCCGGAGCCTCACGGTTTCGGCCTCACACCTCCATTCGAAAGCGAGGGTGGGGTGCGTGCGTTTGCTGGTCAACCTATTCTTATCATGGCGGGTGGCTGTTCGCTTGGTCAATATGGTACGTTCGAGCTTCACTCGACCCGGTGTATCACTAAAGCGTGAGCACGCGCCCAGCGATCCAACTAGCGAGGCTCTCCGGGTTTTCCCCGATCATCACCACTGCATCCTTACACAATGCAGAATACCTCCAATCTCTCGGCGCAACCCACGTTCTGGACCGCAGCCTATCCAAGGAAGCGCTCAAGGAGCGTATCTCAGAGCTCTGTGACGGTACACCGCTGCTCTTCGCCTTTGATGCCATCTCTATCGAGGACACGCAACGCGCCGCATACGAGTCGCTGGCGCCCGGTGGCAGGCTGATCGAGGTATTCCTCCCGTACTTGCCCGAGCATGACTCTGCGAGCGGCAAGCGGGTGTTGCATGCGATGGGATCCTTTGAGGTGCCGACTCCAGGCGTGCGCGAGTTTGGGCAGCGCTTCATGCGCGAGCTGTCGGGATGGCTCGCTGAGGGCAAGGTCAAGGTATGGTGATGTCCGTCTGGACTCTTCCTTGGTTGACGATGATGATGATGGTAGCCGAATGTAGTAGAGGTGCTTCCGGGTGGGCTGAATGGGGTGAAGGCGGGGTTGAAAAGGCTCGAGCGTGGCGAGGTGAGCGCTCGCAAGCTGATTGTGCGTCCGCAGGAGACAGAAGTTTGAGGGTACGGGTGGAAACTGCCCCATCCCAGTTTGTCACCACGTCCAGCATTCCGGCATTCAGCTTCAAGCTCGGCCTTCTTTCTTTGTACGTCTGTAATGTAGACTTGGCTTGACACGCGTTCATCCAGCGTCGGGAAGCGAACCCTCAGGCTCCGGAAGAGTTTTGGGATATGTACACAGGCAGAACGAGAGTCTAACCAATCCATCATGTTTACAGCTGCCTGTTTTCCCTCATATCCCACAGTCCACATCGACCAGCCGCGTCCACTCTCACGGAATATTTCTTGTGTTCAAACCATGGGACCCACACTCGTGTCTCACAGAGCACGGTGCTGGTATTGTTGCCGATCGCCGCGTATATACTCCCGCCTGGAACGTGCAGAGTCCGAGTATTCGATTCAGAAAACGTTATCGCGCGTCAAAGGTACTGCCTCTCACCAGCATTTGCCGCGGCCCACAGCGGTGCAGCAAGGGGAACGCCGATGTTCCCCCAGCCCGTAAAGACGGACGTGACACCGATGACGACTGAGGCCGTCCCAGCGACACAGGCAGCCCCGAGGGTAGCACCCATGTGCAACGCTTCGTCGGCGGAGAACTCGCGCGACCGAATGGCGATGTCGTAGTCTATGCGTTCGGCCCAACGCACTTGAAAGTATAGCGGGAGGGTAGGCAGGTGCGTCGTCCAACGCTCGCCAGGCTGAAGGTTGTTGCGCCAGCTGACGGGCGCGGTGGCGAAAAACGCGACATGGATGGCCTCGTCGAGGTTGTTCGTGATGGTGAGGTCCGGCATATTCTTCCTTCAAGGCAGCCGCTCAAGAGCTCGAGGTGGGTGGAAATGGCGGACAAGAGACGATGGGATGCAAGCGCATTTATTTTTCGACGAGGCGTGCCACGCATCCATCCAACTTCTTGAAGACTGCGCGCTTCGACGTCGGGCAATGATTTGAGTCAGAGTCAGGTAATAATCCTCCATCGTCACCCACTTGAAGTGTTCTCCGACGGAATTGCGATCGGCCCACCATTCGATCGTCGGCTTCTCGGTGGGACGACATTGATCAATGATCGTTTAACCATGGCATTTTTCGAGAATGTTGCCGGGCGATGTCGCGATGGTTTGCATTCTCCGAGATTTCACCCTTCACAGGTCGGCGCCAGCCCGAAAGACGTCATTCGCCTCCCGTTGCTATCGGTCGTTTCTCACAGGGAGTCACGCACCATTGCAGATATCGAAGCCACAGGTTACGAAGACGCTTCATGTGGCACGTTTCAGTGTGGCGGAGTGGCGCGTCGATTACGCTTGGCCTTCGTGACGGCGAGTCTCCACCCTGGAGGTGCCTCTGAACGATGAGTCTCGGGCTCCGGGTTGTCCGGAAATGTGGAGAGAGGTGAGTTTCCGATCGCTGGTTTCCTAGGACCTGGATGATGTTGAGGATGTAGGGGTCGCCGATTCAAAGGGTCCATTGACCGAACTTTCGGGATGATCAGGCTTCAACAGGTCGAGCTGACGGGGACGAGATCTGCGGTAGCTGGGGTGCCCACAAGAACTGGTGCCATACACCGACGGAGCACGCCCGTGCTTGAATCTACGCGTCAGAACACGGAAACCGCGTCCATACATGACGAACCCTTGCAGCCTCTGCGCAACAAACGGCCTACGGTCGGGAGATCTACATTGTATTAATATGTCAGATCTTCAAGGTAGCCGTGCCGGGGCCTTGTCGATAAGCATGTACAGCCACTAGGTGTCTCGACAACTCAGTCACCCTCCGAGTCACAGGCAACAGATGAAGCTTGAAGGATAGCATTATCTCCTATATCACAATATGGGTTCCGGGGAGTATCGTGTCAACACAGCGACAACGATTTCCTTCAAAAGCATTTCTTTGCGCTCAGACGTCAGACAGGTTCTTCCACGTCCAAAAAGTCCTTCAGTCTCTTCGCCACCGCTTCCAACCGGTTGGCAGACGCCGGTTCCTAATTACTACTGACAGCGAGGAAAAACATGGAGTTGGTCCTGTCGAGGTACACCGCCTGGAAGTGGACAAGATAGCGGAGCCCCTCACATCGAAGATGGGCAGGAACACCGAGCGTCCAGTATGCCCGGCTTACCACCCGGCTCTTGCTCAAGAAGCTCGTCCGTTCGCTCGATATGCATCACATAACCTTAGTGCACGAGGGGCGGGAACGGGACTCGCCGGTGGTTGCTAGGCTGGAATCAGAACGCCGGGAGGTTCTTCGAGATCAGTCGCAGTCCCCAAGATGAGGAATGGCCATTTATTTACATGTATGCAGAACTTGGGGAACAAGCACAAGACCGGAAGACCTACTAGAATCCCTCGTTCCATCGATTTGGGGGTGGCAGACTGGACTACTTACTTACATAAGATATCAAGCCCACGGTCACGCGTTGGCCTGTTCCATCTCACTTTCGAACAGCTCAGAGCCTAGCACATCACTATCATACATAGTGA
The DNA here is from genome assembly GCA_038089935.1 of Boletellus emodensis. Taxonomy (NCBI): domain Eukaryota; kingdom Fungi; phylum Basidiomycota; class Agaricomycetes; order Boletales; family Boletaceae; genus Boletellus; species Boletellus emodensis. Next base: position 19,675 of record JBBPLU010000205.1, on the reverse strand, counting down.
GTTCCCGCAAACAATCGCTACTGGATCGTGTGCCTCTTTCCTTGTATCAGAACCGTCCGCCACTGTGGTCCAAGTCGATCTTGAGTTGCTCCCGGGCTCGGCATCTGGTGGTGCCCGACGTCGAAATTGACGATCCTCCCGCTCCATCACGGTACCGCAGGTCTGCATCGGAGCGGGGAGAAGAATCTCTTGGGCGTCTATGCCTCTTCGTACGCACCCTCCCTCTCGGCTCTCATCCATCCACGCAACCGTGTTCGAGCTCAGGAGGTTCGCTAGGCTTCTGAATAGTCTGGTCACCAGACTAGCTTCTGGAATGGCCAACGTGATTTCGTTCGCGGCCGTACGTCAGGAGGAGCCATGTGCGCACACGGGCCTAAGAGAATTGCCGAAGGTGGTGGTCGGACTCGACAGGATTTGCGGCAAGACGGACATGTCTCCCAACGTGAAATTCAAGAACATCACTGGCAGTGCGATCAAGACTGAAGGGCTTGTGCAGGCACGTCGAGAACACCGCTGCATCCATGCATCTCGGGGGAGGTGGTACATCCACTAAGCTACCAGACCCCGCAGGACATTTTCAATATCCGGAACGGTTGAGACTGTTGAGCCGACCCCTAAACGGAGGCTACCTACACGGTTTCGACACAGTTGCGGCGCTGACAGCAGGTTCTGTTATCAAATTACCAACGTTGACATTGGTTGCCCAGCGCCCTGGGGGATGAAGGAGTCCATTGAAGCCGCATTGTCCTTACTTCCTGAGCATTTAGTCGAGAGCACACGTTACAGCCGTCCGGCTGGCTCATCGATGAGAACGTAGCAAGCTCCGACCCGTGGCACGCCCATGTTTCCACATAGGCGCCTTAATCTTTTCTCACCTACCTAACACAGTCATCCATCGCTGTTTGCGCCAGCGAATTTTCACGGGCTTGCGCATTGCAACGGCATTTACAGTAGATCAGACTGTACAACGTGAATGAGTTATGTTCTTTCTAAATATAGCCGACATCTCACCACTGCTTGTCAAGCGCTCTCGTTGTCCTATTGGCTTCCACCTCCACGCATTATGTGGGCGGCGTCAGGGTTTGCTCGCCAACAAAGGAAACAACTTCTACGCGTTCAGGTTCCACATGTCTCCTGTGTAGCTGATCGTGTACTCTGAAGGTCAGAACACTGACACATTTTTACTGATTTGCTACTGCCTTTCGGTCCAGAGCTTAGAGAATAGGAAAAGCAAGTAAAACAACTTCCAACGACAAATTCTCCGGAAGCGGCGTCTAAGCTCACGTCTTCTGATTCCGCACGGCACTCAGCCCTTTCTTAGCGCCCATCTCCTTCTTCCCATCTGATCGCGAAACGGGAGCTCGGGTGGTGTGGTGTGCGCGAGGACGACACACAATAGCCTTGATACGTATGAATTTCCGCCCCGAGCGCTCCTCCTATCATCCACGAGGACGGCTATAAGAATGGCGGCACCTTTGAGTTGATTCTCATCAGGTCAGGCCCCCGAGTCATGCAAACCCTTCATCTCCTCAAACTTGTCGCTGCGGCAGTGGGGCAAGCTATCCTTCTCGCTTTCGCGTGGGGGTTCCTTGCGGTGGTATTGCTGCATGACTCTCTTCCCCTTCCTCTTTATCTCGCAGGTCTCTTGGAATTATACCCGTCCGAATTAACGCTAATCGTTACGGGTATTGCGACCGTGTTGTCGATAGCTACAACCTTGTACGGCGGTTTCTCGGGTCTTCCGGGCATACAACTGACACGCTGTTCCAAGCTGTTTCAGTGCTGCTCTTAAGGAAGCACTGCGCCACCGCTTGCACGAACCTATCTCGTTGTTCAGACTCGCCAGTGGAATCGCTGTACTTAGGGGTGACTACATTGTCGGTTTTCGTGACTTTAGTTCTCGTCGCTTCAGCAGTGCTCATCTGTTCATGACCTCGGCCACGATTGTCATGTTCGTGTTAACAAAGTTCATGGTGTCGTGGTACGTCCCTACCTGCACTCCTCAGGAGTCTTTCCTTACGGCCTCATAGTTGGTCCACCCTTCTTGCTCCGACCCCCGTTGCATTCAATACGGCTAGTACAGGATCAGAGCTCGATCTCAATAGTAGTTATTTCGAGCTGCAACTCCAAAATCTAACAGCTGGTGGTGGAATTTGTAAATGTTTATTTTCTCTGGTCATCATTTCGCTGCTGACGTGAGTACAGTTACACAAGGCAATTCAACCCAGATCATCGACATCGGTAGTCTCTTGAGCGGGATTGTTGCTGCACAATATAGCTTCGGGGCGTACGGAATACTGGACCTCAACGGAGTTTTGTACAATGGATCAACTGGTGTGTACAAAACCCTTGTACTGTGTCTTTGGCTCACAAACGTTAGGTGGAGTGCTCCCAGCTATTCCTGGGTATAACAGTTCAATCTTGCCAGCATACGACATAACTCTTAGTTTTGGAGGACCAATGCCGACCGGTCTTGCCTTTCGCGTACTCGAGCGTCGAATGGCTGCCAGCAACTACACCGTGCTGCAACATGGTCTCACAGCGGACGTGACATGCTCTTCGGCCCCTGACTTAGAATCACAGACGTCGAGTCAAGTTCCCATTTCTGCTTTCACTGGAAATGATACTTGGTTAACGGCGGAGACATTTACATTGATCTGCACTCAAGGTAAGGTCTGTCTATATTATGACCACGTTGTGATTAACGTCATACAATAGGAAACTCGGCACAACAGTCTCTTGCAGTCCTCGCAAGTGACGGAAATACTCTCCCGGCAGTTGGTTATGTGACCTCTCTTGTTTGCCCTTATCCTGTCGGGCAGTCAGGACTTGATTGGACCCAATTTAGTGAGCGGATCACTGTTATTACCTTGGCCAGGAAGCTGAAGCTCAGTTGTGAAGATGTGACTACTCAAGGTTTTCAGAAATATCAATTCTTGCAGACAACGACTTGTCAAATCACTCCCAAGTTGACCACGTCGCTTGTCACATATGCATTCCGCACACTGAATGCCACTGTTGTCGATTCGACACCGTTGAATTCTAGCAACGCGAACCTCGCGTTGTTCTTGGCTTCCCTTGTCGATTATCTGTCCACTAGTGCCCAAAGTTTGGTGTCAAATACCCTTGGCGATGCCTTGTACTCGATCGCTTCCCCTAATAATACGAACCTCAACAATAGTGGGTCCATGAACCGAAATTTAACTGCGGAGCTGGTGAGTTTTTCTGACTGCCTGCCACTAATTAGATTGCTGAATACTCGTGATAATGTCAGGAACAGTATTGGCGCGGCATCATCGAGTTCTCTGGAACAGTGGGTACCCTTCGCTGCCGTAGCACGAGATACTAAAACCCCGACGTTCTAGTATCTGCGAGCTAGTTTCTCCACTGTTCCGAATCCGACAAGAGAGGGCCTGGTGAGTATTAATGGAACTCAAACCACTAGCACTTTGGGATGGAACAAGCGATCACCTATATTCCTCTACACCGTTCTGCCGGTGACATTCTTCGGTTTCCTCACGTACGCTGCCTTCATATACTCCCTGCATGCAATGATGAAAGACTGGGACGGCGAAAAGAAGTTCGCGGAATTTGATCCATCAAATCCAATCCATCTGATCATGGTGTCGTCGACACGAGAGTCTGGGGAAAAGGCAAGAAACCTTGAAGGAGAGAAGCTCAGTGGCTTCAGCAACAGGGGCATCGAGAACAATAAAGACGTGCGCGTGAAACTTGTCGACGTTCTAGAGGGTGAGGAAGCGGGTAGCGACACGGGAGTGCGTAAGCGATTCGAGCTCGTCAAAGCGTCAAAGACTTCCACGACGGTAATGAACTGCGTCACGCTGAGATGCACTATCACTAACTTCTTTATCTCCTTCAGCCGAGCCATGAAACACCGGCGTCTGGACCGGCAGCGACAAAGGGTGATGCTGATGCACGCGATCTCGACTTGGAACGAAATAAGGACTGAACTTTGCGTATGCCATTGGAGAAGTTTCATCTTCGGCCAAATAAGTTCTAGTTCTTGGATACGTTAGTATTACAACATCATGTACCTTGATGCAGCGCTCGTCCAATGCTTTGCTTGAGAGAAACGTGCCGCTTGTGCCCCCGCCCATGAAACCTCGCCGTTGTATTGTTGCGCCCTCACCACGTCTTCCCTATCGTGCTCGCAAGCGCGACCTATCGGCGGGAACACCTTCTGCTGGCTCGCGCGCACGCATCGCGGCCTCCGAATACGCCACCCTCGCTTCATCTCACCCTCGCCCCGTCCCATCCCAGTCCTGCCCAATACACTCATAGGTGCACGCCCACACGCTCCCACCCGTCTTGCTGTCGCCGTCGCTGAGACGTCACGTGGGCCAGAGCCTGGTACATCATTATCACGTACAGTGAGTTCTCGTAGACAATGGTTGCTGCTAGATGGGGTGCTCCGTCTTGCGGCCGGGACGCGGTTTGTGGGGTTCAATGGAGGTTCTAGGTTCCTTGAATTCGTTTCTCACACCTCGGGTGGCAAGTGTAATTCGGATTCTGCCTCCGAAGTTCAGATATGGCTCGTCTTCGTGCGTCATCATGCTTCCTGGTGCTCTGTGCTTTCCATTGGATGTAGCAACGCGTACACAATATTCAAGAAGCCACTACATACAGCTTACATGCAAACGCAAAATACAGGTGACCACCATAATCTGACAATAACGACGTGGCGCGTGTTCAACAGGAGAGGACTTCGTGACTGACATCCCTCACATTTCCCTCCAAGGTCTTCTCGCTGGCAGCGCGGTCACTATCACCTAATGCCTAACTCGGTGTCGTCACCAATAGGGAATTCAGCGGTAGCAAGAACATACGAAGGCGTTCTCTACACTCGGCAAAGTGGGGGCGCTGGCGTCCTGGATGCCATCCGCAAAGGCTTGCTCGTTAAGGATTTGGAAGGCTGACACACTCCAGATACCAGTACCGTTTGTCCAGAAAGGCTAATCAAAGTGTTACTGGAATGAAGATCTATCTTGAATCATGGAGGCGTACGTAGGACATTGGGTGTTTGATATGGCAAGAAATGGACAATGGCTTGGTTGTTCGGTGAGCTGTTTGCCTCGTATCAACTTAGGGACCCTCGTATTTATACTACCTTGCGACGGGGCTGTTCTTCCCTTAGTAACTGCCAGTGTCTCATCTCGACTCTAGATCTGGTGTCCCACACTGGCATGTATTGGATTGCGCCCATCATGCATGCGCAGCATCTCTTCCAGATGCCGGTCCCAGAACGATTGCAACTGTACTTTGGTGCGCAAGCACACTAGTAGCACTGTTTATTGCCACCAACTTCGCCAACTTCATCTAGTCGTTGCGCCAGACCGATCATCTCTAACTTCAGTAGAACCAACTGTATCAATTGTTAATCCTTGCTTGCAACTTTTCATCCATTTTTAGGTCATCTCACCTGACCACCGCCTGCCCATATCCCGTGTTCCTGGGTCACATATCATATATCACGCGGGGTCTGGTTCTATTTTGTTAGATCCAGTGCACTAGAAGTCTGGAGCAACCTTTATCAATAGCCGGGCAAAAACGGATGTCACGGCAGAGCGGCGACCTGGTTTGAAGGCACAGGTCCCTGAGTCAGTGGAGAGAAATATTCTCCTCACAATAGGTGGCTTGGAACCCAGTATACCATCCTTTTTGGCGTTGCCCCGGTAGGCTGTCAAGTCTATGCAGTGGTATTGAAACAGACCACCAAGTTGCTATCTATCAACTTCGTTGAACCCATTTTTAAACTCGGCAGTGGTACGGACCTGATGACACCTTTTTAGTACCAAGGCATGAGTTCGCCGGTATGGGAAACGGCCTGAATTAATTAGTAGCGAGCATTGGGCCCGGGGTATGTCCGCCACGGCACGTCTCTCTTCGCCCCAGGATACCCCCAATACTTTTGTTCAGCAAGCGGGCCAGCTCAAAAAAGCGCCAATGCATATGCAAATCAAATTGTCTGAAAACAGTGTGGTGGAGGGAAGCATTTCCAGTGCTGAATCTCCGAGATCGCTGATAGGTTTTATCTCAGACCCAGACAGAAATAACAAACATGATAAATCGAACTTGATGTGAATCGTATCCGTTCCTTTGTAGCCCTGTAAGCTCGGTGGGTTGCATGAGTTTGCGGACTGGCATCTAGTCATACGAATTGGAAGGCAAGCTAGACTCAATCGATAATTGAAATACTTGCCATAGACAAATTCCTTGCTACATAAGTCGGAATGGAAACCTGAAGGGCTTTGCCGACTCAAGACGTGAGTGAATAAAAGCGCAGACGACAAGGAACCTTTCACCGTACCGCTCAATATCCGGTATTGCTTGGTACCTAGTATAACTTGATGGTATCTGGAGGGGACACCAGTGACGCCAGAGTGAGACGCGAGGGCCCACCTCGTCAAGTCACGCAGAAATAAAGACACAATGCTCGGGCTGGATTCTGTTTTTAAATGCAGAACATGGATATCCAGCCAGGAAACAACGTGCCTAATGCTGGTGCTTACCTAGATCCGTCACCGTGTATGTCAAGGGTCCGAAGCGTCAACTGCCAAAGCTGTGAGAGCTACTAGTAACTAGATTTCAATGGTGGCATTCACGGTGCTAACCTTACATTATAACATGTCCCATAAGGTATGTCAGAAGCTCGGCAAGTATGTCAGTAGTAAAGCGGTCAGCAACTTGTTATTCCGACCGTCTACCTCAGCCGTGCACGAAGGATTACACATCAGAGCAAATAATAGCACATACCTATGGTGGGGTTAGGGTTACATAAGTGCCGGCGTAAGCCCACTCAGCAAGCGTCGTCGCTTACCAGCTGCTCCTCGAACAGAATTTCTTCTAGCGCCAACGAGCAGGTGTCCTCAGAATGCTCCCATTATTTGGAGATGAACGCAGGCGGCGCGAAATCAACTTGGGTGGTTCAACCTCTGTTTCATCGCATACGGCGATCCTGCACCAAGCGCGAGCTCGAAGGACGGAGCGGGAGGCACAACGCAGGCGAGAAGAGAGTGCGATCCGAATTCAAGCATGGTGGCGTGGCGTTCGCGAATCCCGGCGCGTTCAAGAACAGTTGCGTCGGGTATTTCGCGAGCAGGTCACCGGTCTCACAGCCCTGCGATGTCTTGTCCTTGTTGGAGAAGATGAGGAACTTCTCGGTCTGTGGTCTGAGAGAATGTCTCAGGATGACGGTGCGTCTATCCTGCTGTTAGTTATGGTGTCGTTTTTATTCACGGGTGCTACAGCATTGTTGTTTGGGCCTGCACAGGGGCCAGATCGGGAACACTGGATAACTCTTCTGTGTCGTGTGGTCGTTCTTTTACTCCACTCCATATCGAAGAGGGCAGAGTGAGTTTATCTTATATGATTTAACGTTGCATAGTCAATCTTCCGTCAGCACTCCCGTTGTTCTGCCGCATCTCCGGGTGTTGTGCAAACTTCTAGATCCATCATCGACTGCAAGACTTCTGGGTTCTTCAGGGAACGACTTCTCACTGCACATATCGCAGTGGGTTGTACAACACAATGTGTATCAGTACCTTGGGCATGCTATATTATCAATTGTCAGCCATTCTTGCACCTTCCGCTCTTGTTAATTCACCTCTTCACAGGAACCCGAGTCCAAGGACAACCCGTCACTTCCGTACCTCGTACAACTCCTATACCTCCCCCTCATCAACATTTCGTCACTTCCAGAGCCATTCGCCCAGTCATTCCAGGATTTGGTGTCGCACATCTTTGCACTCTCCCTACTTCCTTATCGTATCCCTCTTACGTCACTCTCAGAATTGTCAAGACAACTTCCTCTGGCGCATCTGCATGTATTATCATCGTGTATCCCCAACATTGTTTCCGCAACAACCGCATCGTCCCAAATCAATATCGTCGCGAATCTCTTGGCTTTCACTCCCCCGCGATATACAACTCTCCCCGTATCATCGCTGAGGGCTTACCTACAGCTCCTTTCTGCATTGTTGAACGTTCTACCACCACATACTTTGGAACCACCGCTACCGCAGGACTCGCGAGCGCCCACATCATGGGGAGACGACAGCGATTCAGATTCAGAACGTCATGCTGATACGATCGTCTCGCGACCTGCCCTTCCTGTCCTCGATCCACGAACCCGCAAGCGCTTGCAGATTCTACCGTCCGCAGGACACCTGAATTCTCTTCTGAAAACTGCACATCAGCACCCCGAACTGCTACCTGACTTAGTGTCGATGCTGTTGAGCCTCGATCTTGTTTGGCCTTCGCGAAAGGACAAGGTGTTATCCACTCTGCTATTGTATGGCGGCGGAGGCCTCGTGCGCGAGATATATCGTGAGTATGTCCGGGCAACACCCCTCGGTCGTGATGAAAATCTTTCATCTCTTACGGGTATGTATCTAGGCCATCTTCTGCCACACGGCACTGATTGGTTTTAGACCCCTCTCTCGAGCCATACTGGCCACCATTACTTCTCCTCACCGACTTGTACACGCAGTCGCTCCTTACGATGGGCGATGACGAGTTCTTCTCTGGTTCTCGAACTACACTCACGCTGAATGAGCTAATTCCATTTTCACGGATTCTTTTTAATATCGCCTTTACGTTGTATTGGAGAGAGGATCAAGCGAAAATCCAAGAGGCGACGGCTCCTGGACTCAACCTTTCTTGGGAGGGCGTACGTGACAGGATAACAAAGTGTTTGCAAGCAATTCATGCACGAGAGTGCGACCGATGTATCCCATCTCACGCGAACTATATCTAATTCCTCTTACACAGCTCCCGAAGGCCATTCATGCCCGAAGACCATTGGCACGTGAGTTCTCAAATGGACATGAACTCGTTTGTAGAGGCAGCCGTGTGCGTGACGCTCCCCGATGTAGTTTATTGAACCCAATCGTTTTCTCAGATACGAGGAGCAACAAGTCGACGATTCAGTGGTTCCTCGATCTAGCGCACGCCGTCAAGTAGCCCACTTTTCTCGGCTATCGCCGCGATTAGGAGTGCTCAACAACATTCCGTTCGCTATCCCGTTTGAGACCCGAGTTCTTATTTTCCGCAGATTCGTGCAAAGTGACACGATGAATAGAGGACTAGACAACCTTTCGCGTAGAGACAGGATGGATGTGTCTATCAGGCGAACTAGCATTGCGCAGGACGGATACGATCGGCTTTCCGACGTAGACCTCCGAGCACCGATCAGTATCACCTTTATCGATCAATTTGGAGAACCGGAGTAGGTCACTTTCCCTTTGGGATTTCACTGTGTTCAGGTCTCTTGACGACTTTACAATCAAGGGCTGGCATCGATGGTGGCGGTGTATTCAAGGAATTTTTCACCTCTTTATGCAAAGAAGTCTTTGACACAGACCGCGGCTTATGGCTTGCGAATAAGAAGAACGAGATTTATCCAAACCCTCACACCTATGCTACCGAGCGTAAGCTGCAGTTCATCATTGCACATACTTATGGAATACGTGCGCTTATATCCCCTTTTCTCTGGTATCTAGCACACAACCTCAACTGGTACCGATTCATTGGTCGCATTTTGGGGAAAGCGCTTTACGAGGGTATTCTGGTTGAAGTAGCATTTGCTGGATTTTTCCTTGCAAAGGTGAGACGCAAGATGGATAGGTTCATATTCTTCTTCACGGGTAGCTGATACTCTTTGCAGTGGCTCGGAAAGCAGAGTTTCCTTGACGATCTTGCCTCTCTGGATCCCGATCTTTACCAGGGACTCGTATTCCTCAAGAACTACACGGGAAATACGGAAGATTTGTCATTAAACTTCACGGTTGCTACTGAAGGTGTGCTTTGCATGTTCTTGATCCGTTTTCTTGTGAGAGCCCGCGTTTTCCCTAAATGATTCGTATCCAGAATTTGGGGTTGCAAAATCTGTCGACCTGATCCCCGACGGGAGCAACGTTCCGGTGACGCGAGAAAACCGGCTGCAATATATATGCCTCGTTTCCCACTACAGGCTGAGCAAGCAAATCAAGTTGCAGAACGACGCGTTCTTTGATGGTCTCTCTGAAATGATAGACCCGAAATGGCTCCGGTATGTTCCGAAAAGCCGCCATCGTCATGACAAGAGGAAGTGAGACGAGCTGATCGGTGGCTCCGTTTAGCATGTTCAATCAACAAGAGTTGCAAATTCTGCTTGGCGGAGTGAACGCGCCGGTAGACCTGGACGACCTGAGGCAGCACACGAACTACGGCGGGCTCTATGACAACGACGAACCGACCATTCGGACATTCTGGAGGGTGAGTCACACGACACACTAGGACCCTTTTTTACTTCGGTGTCGTCGGAACGTGGGCTAAAAAAAACATGGCTGTTCCGTTCCTTTCCGCTTTTACTTGTCAAGGTTCTGGAGAGCTTCGATCAGGAACAGAGGCGGGCGTTTTTGCGCTTTGTGACGAGCTGCAGTCGACCGCCATTGCTGTGCGTGCACTCTTATCGTGTTCCTCGTCCCCGAACGGTGTTGGCTGACTCGAGGGATCGCTCTCACGCACAAATCGTGCACACAGGGGATTCAAGCAGCTGAACCCACTTTTTGCGATCCGGGACGCCGGGAACGACGAACATCGCTTGCCCACGTCGAGCACTTGCGTGAACCTACTCAAGGTAAGCGAGACAGACGCATGTGATGATGACGTGCGGTTCCCGCTGACTCGGAAAACGAATTTTGCATTATTATCGTTCCAGCTGCCGAGGTACCAGAGCGAGAGGGTGCTCCGAGAAAAGTTGTTGCAAGCCATCTCGTCGGGCGCGGGTTTCGATTTGTCGTGACGTAGCAGACGGAAACTTGGCGACCGGTGTATCCCGGGTCAAACGTTCTTCTTGGGAGGGGGGCAGAGGGTTGTTCCCTTTAATTGTCTGTTTTCAAACCAATACAGACCGTGTGTGAGAGAATGGCGTGCATGGTTCAACGGTCAGACGAGATGGCGTACACGATGGGGCAAAACAAATCGTGACGAGAAAGCCCACAACCACCGTTCCGCCATCTCCGAGTAAATCTAGATCCTCCCACCGTCTCTTGCTCTTCGCATGCAGATGTCCCATTATGGTTTACCCCCGAGGGCGGCATAGATGCCGTTTTCCCTCGTCGTCGTTCCACGACGTGCCTCCTTGAAGTAGTTGGACACCAAGAAGGCGACGTCTGCCCGACCCACACGAAACAAACAAGGACACACAGTCCATGCGGGCATATATAAGCGATCACATCCGACAGGATGAGCTGGCCTGATCGTTAAACTCACCCAGCGATTGCTCGAAATTGAGTCTGGGATCGCAGAAAGACTGATTTGGAGACGATCAGGATTAGATATCCATCGTTTCCAAAAAAGCAAAAACGAACGCAAGGGCAAAGGGGGGGCAGCGGCGCGACAACGGAGAAGAACGCACTTGGTATCTCAGCCCGAGCGCTTCCTCGCCGAGCTCCATGCTCCCGCCGAGGCACTCGGTCACGCTGAACCCTTCCTCGTTGAGTTCGCCCGTGAACTCGAGACTGACGCCGCCGAGGCGGGAACCGGACGCGGTGTGAATGCGGATGCACGACGTCAGTTCGCTGATGATCGTGCCAAAGTGACGTGTCTTGAGACCGGTTGCGGACGTGAGGGTACTGCAGGTCCGAGGCGAGGAACACCCACCCCCCCCGTTCGACGGTCAGTGTCATGACAGCGAGACAAGGGGGAGCCAAGAAAAGGGCTATGAAGCAGAACGACACGCACTTGCCGTGCATGGGGTCACACACCCAAACGACGGGATGCCCGGAAGCCTGCACAGCCTGGATGTGCCCGGGAAGATGGTTCTCTATCTGAAATCGAACTTCTTGTCAGATCCGGGGGGACGGGAACGTCCACGAGCGAAGAATGGACGAGTGACGACTTTCCTTTCCGGCTCCATAGCGTGTGATCAGCGTGACACGACCGGGTTCCTTGAAGGGGTTGACGACTTGGGGTGACAGGCAACGTGGAAAGCGGAGAGAGAGAAAAAAACAAAACAAAAAAGGGTGAACGACAGTCGGGAATTTGGCGGAGTCTGGACAGCTCACCGTCAAGCAATTCCGTCAGCTCTTGGTTACCCAGCGTTGGGCCAACTTTGATTCCAATCGGGTTGCGGATGCCACGGAAGTACTCAACATGTGCACCGTCCAGTTGTCTTGTGCGATCACCGATCCACAGAAAGTGTGCAGACGTATTATAGTATCCTTTGCCTTGCGACGTTCCTGATGACAGTGCTCCCAGAGAGAACTCCCGCGTGAGCGCTTGTTCATAGTCAAGCATGAGGCCCTCGTGACTTGGTCCGATCATGTCAATGCCCAGCACGACATCGACGCGATATCGCTGGACGAACCTGGTATAGAAGTCTACTGCGCCAAGGACACCCAAGCCACCGCCACGTTCAAACGGCACGTTGTCTTTCCCTGAGTCAACACCGATCGTGCGACTAAAGTCTAACGCATCAGAGAGACCCTCTGTAATCTTCTCAAACTCGTTTCTGGATGTTTTAGCGAAATAGCGATCAGTGGTACAACGATCCTGAATGGTCTTGGCACTCACCGAAGCGAGGGGGAGCGAACATGCGCAAGGGACCAGTCGCGGGGATGATGCAGGGAGGCGAACCCGGAAGATAACAACCCGCGAACATAGTTGAGCGTTGCTGTGGAATGGAAATATGCACTATTCCCACGTGAGACAGACGGCCCAACGTGATCGCCAGGAATTCTGACCTGAGTAACCGCTCGGGATCAGGCGTTCTCTCATTCGGGTCCAAGCTGACAGACGGGGGAACTTGAGGACAAGGTAGGAGGTCTAGGACGGGACGACTCACCTGTTGATGTTGTCGCCCCTGAACAAATGTTCAGCACGGACGATACGCACACTCGGGTAAGCCGAACACACCGGAAACTGAGCACATCCTTGTCTCCAATGCGCTCTGTGCTACTGCTCCTTGGCTTGGCGTACTGACCCGCGATACGCCCGACGCGTATCTGGGCACGTCGTGAGAATGTCCGCGAAGGTACTCTGTGATGATGAATTCTGGACACACCACGGGCAGACGAGCACCCCAAATCAGTATGAGAGAGAAGGAGAGGATGAGTCCAATCTTGGCAGATATGTTTTGCTGTCATATCACGTTCATATTCTTTCGTGCTTGGGGGAGCAAACGTGGAGACACGCACTTGGGTACAGGCGTCGAAGCTCTCTGCGCAGTCCCCCGCGTGAAGAAGGAAGGCTTCATTTCGCTGGACCGCCGCGAGTTGGGAACGCAGGCGCTCGATCTAGCCATGCGTCAGAATCGCTGGATGACAGGGCTAAAACACCGAACAAAAAACCTCGGGTGGCGTCACGAGGGGAGGCAGGGCACTGATTTTCGCCAGCACGCTGTCCGCGAATGGGACGGTTACGAGGGTGCATATCAACCACGAGGAACGAAACGAACTTGGAGAGATGTTCCGGGTCTGGGTAGTTCACCGCCTGCAGAGGGCGTCGTGGTCACGGACTGGCAAGATAACGGAATGGAGTGGGTGCTTTCCCACCTGGGCGGCGCGCTTTGATTTCCAGGATGACGGAGACCAGCCTCCCGCTTCCACGGCCTTGGACATCCCTGATGGTGGAATGGAGACAAGCCCAAAGTGTCTTGGGTCTGGCCGGGGGGTTATATGATGTCAACGGTGTGAGTCACACTGCTCGTTGGCCTTGGTGCTCTCTTGTTCTCCATTAGGCTACCACCGCTTGAATCATTCAGTCCACTAGACAATGTGCAGCCAGGATCTTGGAAACGCCGGAGACAATTCGGACGTGTTTCCAACGTCTTGGGCCTGAGGAATCTATGACCCGGTGGAACTCGCAGAGGCGTATCAATTCCTCGGGATAACGTATTCATCGTGGTGCCGCGCAGCGACGGACAAAGATGCGGCGATGGCATGCGAACGACTACACTCGCGCCCTGCCATCGCATGTGTATTCGGGCGGTGTTCTGGGCCGTAACGCGTGGAATGGCCGAGGCTCACGAATCGACCGCCAAATGTCTGCGCGTCCAGGTCTGCGCTGCGACGGTCGCTCGTCCGTTTCATCGCTCGCCCGGAATGGTTGCGATTTGAAACGAGACCCTGGGCACTGAGTACTGTCCTCCCACGACCGCCCTTGTGCATTCCATTAGGCTGATTCCCCGGACGCGCGCGCAGTGCGAATTCCCTTGAAGCCTAATCCTCGATGCCACCGTGTCCGCGGACAACGTCTCTGGCACCCCTCGTCTCCATGAGGGTCGTGGGTGGGTCATATACTTTTTCGCTGCTACAAGATCTCCGATTCTTGCACATGATCTCGTGGTCACATCCGAGGGATGCAACGCCCTTGATAGTCATCTCTCTACCGAGCTAATGGCTCGCTTGGCTATCTTTGATTTTCATTTCCCCCTGATTGACTAGCATTGACGAGTTGGGTGCGTTCCGTGCAGCAGCGTGGTCCGTGGACATAGCTGAGCTGCATCCCGGCCGCACCCATGAGAGGCCCTGGGCATCCCGCGCAGCGTTTCCAAAACTGTGGTACCCTACAGATCCTTCCGGGCTCTTATAAAACGGGAGGTCTGCCTGCCCTCGGCACCACTCATCAACACCCTAGACGCGTTCGCAACCACTCACCATGTCACTCTTGATTCGTTCTGCTCTCGTCCTCGTCCAAGCGTTCAGCAACCATCTTGCATTCGTGCCTCCTAACAAGACTCCCCAGAAGGGACGCTATCATACCGAAGAAGCATACATCCTACAAATCGCCCCTGCGATCTTCAAGGTGGGTCGTTCGTTCTTCTTGATCATTCTCCCCTTTCTCAAACCGATCCCAGATCCACAGCATGCTCTTGTGGTGTGCCGCCGCGTTCGAAATCGTTTATACGCTCAACCACTACTTCGGTCCCATCTTGTCCTCTTCCCTTTCCGCCCACGTGGACGGCGCCATCTGTCCCGCTTCCCGGTCTCACGTCCTAACGCCTCTGTTTCTGACGGGTGTCCTTTTGACCGTCGCCGGCATGTTTATCCGCATCCGGTGCTTCCATGAGCTCGGACAGCTCTTCACCTTTGATCTCAGCATCCTCCCCGACCACAAGCTGGTGACGTCCGGCTGCTACGGCCACGTCCGCCACCCGGCGTACACCGGTTCGATACTCATCGTCATCGGGCTCGCGTTGTCGCACATGACCGCGGGGAGCTTTTTGGTAGAGTGCAGCGTCCTCGGAGCCACAGGATCCGGGCTCCTCTGGGCTGCATGGTGGACTTGGACGCTCTCGGTGGGCGTTAGCCGTGCGATAGCCGAGGACAAGGAGCTCCAGAAGCTGTTTGGTACCGAGTGGGATGCCTATGCGGCGGCGACCAAGGCCTGGTTCCTCCCTGGGCTATTTTGATCCGGAAGCTTGACCGCGCGACGAAGTGAGTTCCCTGGTGGCCCTGCGCCCTATCGTGCCCCAGTCCGCAGACGTTGACCGTGAACGGTTGCCAGACGTTGTGTGTGTGCTGTATGTATGATGCGACCCCGCGAGACGAGGGTGTATGTAAACCTAGAGTAATTTCGCACGAGATCGATCCCTAACTATCCACTACCCTACCATCGCTAGATTCGGTTCGCGCCCGCTAGTACTGGTTTTTGAAACCTCCCTGTTGCAATGACATTGACGAGCAATTCCGCTGCCATTAGCCGACTCTTACGTTCACCTTTGCGCCGCGCCGCGTGAGACGTTTAGCCCGCCGCCTCACACGACGTTTACGCAAGCCCGTCCGAGCAACGAGATCACAGTACCTTGTGACCAGCCAACCCTATCTCCGTCGTCGCATGGACAGGAACACTGGACCGATCTAGAGTACGTGCTTGGGAAAAAAAAGAAATATCAGCTGGAGACATACATCCAGCAAATCCTGCTCAGGGAACTGAGGCGGCGTGTCAATTCGCGACCAAGACCGCACGCCCGGGAGAACGAGACACTTTCCAAATGTCTTTCACATGCTCCGGCTTGTTCGGGGCCAACGTCGTATGCCTGACGACCACGTCTGCGGCGTTCCTCAGCGATCGAGCCGCCATGTGCGTCTCAATCCTTCTTTACCGCCGTTCGACGACACTGGACGACTCGGACCCGTGTTTGAATTTGACCCTCGGACATGGGGGATTCTGGTAGCGATCGATCCCCCCATATGACCGCGTACGCGAGATAACCCCCGGACTCCAGGTGGACGCTGCGATAGCCACAGAGTGTCCCGAGATGGATTAGTGGCCATTTTTGTTGGAGCCCGAAAAAAAAAACTTCATGTTTCTACTAGCAGGCCCGGCAGGCCCGCGATCTCACAGCCTCTCCCGACAGGTGGGGTCTACTATCATCTAACGCTGCACGCATTGGCGCGACCGGACACGTCCTCGGAAAAGGGTTCGGAACCGAGAGTCAACCCTAGAGTCTGGGGAGTCCCATTCATTACTCCACCTCGTCCCCGAGATGTAAGACGGAGATTGCGGGCGGACGGGATGCGGTGGGTTCCATTGGCAAGCCGCGGTCTTGTCGGGACCGAGAAGGACGACCTAGGGGCCACCGGGCCAGGTCTTGGGAACGGGCCCGCCTTTTTTTTTCCTCATCGGTTGTCACTCCGACGACCGTGGATTCGAGATGGCAGGCAAGATGCGCGCGGGGTTCGAACGCACGAACCCCAACCCGCGGGGGACCGTTGACACTGGCGTGGACGGGTTGCATTCAGGGTGACCGCGTCATGCCAGTGAATGATGTCACGTGTCGATACGGATTTGGTGTCGTACATCAGTAAATTTACACTGTGCTTAATTTGGCTTTTTGTGTCTTATTTGGCTTAGCTAACTGCAATAACATCTCAAAGCTCATTCAAAAACATTTTTATAGGCTTTCTTTGTGTTAACATGTAGTGTAGCAATGCTTTCAATGGTATGGAACAGTGTGTAGTAATGTTGTATATGGTTTTGCAGTTTGACAAGCTGAATTAGACAGATAAAGTCAAGTTAAGCACAGTGTGAATTTACTAATGTCATGATCATAGATATTGTAGTTTTGTTCTGCAGAGAAGAAGGTTTTAGAAAAGTAGGTGCAGGGATGGGAGTTGCCATTGATATTGTCCTGGAGAAGGACTGTGCCAGCCACAAGGAGGGAGGTGTCAGTTATGATGGAAAAAAGACGCATGGTGTCAGGAAGAGCAAGGATGGGGATGTTACGATTTCTTCCCTGTTCCCACACATATTCATCCTATCTCTACTTTGTCCCTATGCCTCCCCTATCTTTGGTTGGTTCTTCTACTCTTATGATCATTTCTTACTTGTTGCGGGTAACCTTCAGATCTACATTCGTCTTCTTTAGTCCTTACCTTTATTCCTCTTTTGTCCCATAGCGACGCTAGTCATCGTTGCTTACTCACTCTTCCACTTTCCATCGGGTTCTACGATATTCTTGCTTACATGTCCCCTTGGTCCGTGCACATTCTCTCTTCTATTTAAGCTGTAGTACCACATTATGTATTCCTATTCTTGTTCTATGCAATACAGCGAATTCTTGAGTCCTCCTCAGTCTGATCTCTTGATTGCAGTCTTAGTCCATTCCACCCAAGGAAAGTATAGCTTCCCTTAGGGCTGAATTTGTTGAAATCCTACATAAGGATTGATAACATAAGTTCCGAAGAGTTCCGGAGGTTCCAGACATATTCCTGAAGTTCCAAAATGACTTCCCGAAGTTCCGATGATACCGAGTAAAAAGTCACTCAGAAGTAATTGGAAGTGGTTGGGAAGCTCGGAACTCGGAACTGGAAACTCAGGAAGCTCGGAACACTCGGAAGCATCGGAAAACATCGCTTCAGGGGCTAATTGTACTAATAAAGCGCACTAATCATTAGGAATTATACTAAGTCTCCAGAAACCGGGAAAAAGGTTTCACCGGTTGTCAGGGACTGAGTCACCATGACTCACCATGACCCAGCATAAGTCATGAGGCAGTGCATGATGACATATGAAACATTCTACAACAATGACTCCTACTGACTCATACTGACTCAGAACCAAGTCATTCCAAGTCATACTGAGTCAGAGTGACTCCCAACATGATCACATGGCTGGATACGAGTCATCATGAGTCGATATGAGTCAACCAGACTCATGTTTAGAGTTCTATCTCTGCTTTATCTATAGTATATAAACAGCATGTAATGTACTCAATGCTGTAATGGAATTCATTCCGGGTTTCATTTCCTTCCTGACCTCACTGAGGTTACCACCCCACACGAAACCCTATCTTATCACTACCAAGACAAAACTCTGCTACCACAGTGAGTCTCACACTGTGAAATATCCCTTCGTTGCTGCACCCTAAGTGAGAAGTGGACTGTGGTGCTATAACCGCACACCAATCACCTCCCACTCTCATTAGCTGTTTCCCATCACCTTGACACTCTCCATCCCATTGACCCATCTTGCCCCAACCGTCTTGCCCATACCACGTCAGAATGCGAGCGTGAACGGCCTAGGCACAAGGTGACATGGTACTCATCTAGGGTTCCTCTACACGAGGGGTGCATGAGGTGGTGCTGACGACCCTAGGACTAGGCTAAAGAAAGCGCCAGGTATACCAGAACATGAGCGCATCGCTGAGGTGATTGCGCAGATCCAAGCTAGCGGTATTGGTGAAGAAGTCGACCTAGTGGAGTTACCACGCAAAGGACATACACCAGACGGTTCCAGCAGCAACCTTGAGGGTCCGGGAGTCCAAATGAACGCGCAATGGCGACTTGAGTGGCTGAGAGATCGTTGGGGCAAGTGGGCCGAGCCACGATCGAGCGCGCGAAGACATCAGCGATGGTGTCGAATATGTTGGGAGATAATCTTGGACCAATGACGACGGCGAAACGAGCACGTCAGATCATGTGACAGAGCCAGGAGGTGCTTGGTAGCTTCTTCGGCACGTTCCTCATCCTCGTTGCGCTCTGGCACTCCTGATGATACCATCTCGCAGCTGATAAGTGCGACGTTTGCACTCACTAACCCATTCTGCTCCCCTCGAGCGCAATGTTCAGAAGCTCGTTCTCGCTCTGCGCAGCCTTGTTAGGTGACTTTGGTCGCTCTGGGAACTCTTCTCGTATGCTCCCGTCGACCCGGCTCAGCTGCTGATCACTTTCGTCAGTTTTCATCGTCGATCGTTTGCATGTGGCTGCGCTCGGTCGCTCTACCTTGGCCATCTCCCCCTCAAGTCCAACGTCTAGGGACGCTCCAAGGACCATGCCGTCATCTCTCACATCTGTGCGCTCAAGCACAACCCTCTCATTTCGCTCGACGTCCGTACAACTGCCACTGTGACTGGACTGTGTGCTTCCCTCTGCGCCGTCTGGGGTTCCATGGGCATCTGTGGTCGACATTCTTCGCCACTGATTTCATGCGTCACCTCTGCTGCTGTGCATTCTACCGACACCTTGTCTGACCCTGCCGCTGCCTCTCCTGTACATCGTAGCTGCACAGTGGGCATTGGTGACCATGCTCGCTGTCGCCGTGGTGGCAATCTCGTCCACAGATTGTTACGCGAATGCGTACCTCGAGTGTGCTAGGACTGACCTAAAGGCAGGACGCTCACGAAGAGGTACAACTCAGCCAATAGGGAGACTATATGTTCCTTGGTAAG
>JBBPLU010000204.1:0-36095 GCA_038089935.1 Boletellus emodensis | reverse complement strand
CTCGTCCTCCGCCTCCATCAATGTCGAGCCTCAACAAGCTTGCTATCAGAGGCATTCGTTCCTTTGACGACAAACAAGTCTCCGTCATCGAGTTTTTCTTCCCCGTGACCGTCATCGTGGGACACAACGGGAGTGGTAAGACGACCATCATCGAGTGTCTCAAGTATGCCACGACGGGCGATCAGCCGCCCAACACTCGCGGTGGCGCGTTCGTGCACGACCCCAAGATGGCCAACGAGAAAGAGGTCAAGGCCCAGGTCAAGTTGCGATTCCATGCTGCGAACGAACAGCGGATGCTTGTCGTGAGGAACTTGTCCGTGACCGCCAAGAAGACGGGGTTGACGATGAAGACGCTCGAGAGCATCCTCGGGCTGGAGCGTTTGATCACGGGAGCGATATTCAGAGGGGCGTCATTTCGACCAAGTGTGCCGAGATGGACGCCGAGATTCCGCATTTGTTGGGGGTGTCCAAGTCGGTACTCGGGAACGACATTTTCTGTCATCAGGAGGATTCGTGGTGGCCCCTCGCTGAACCTGCTGCCCTAAAGAAGAAATTCGACGACATCTTCGAAGCAACGAGGTATACCGAGCATTCGTCTCATATGACACCGTATGAACGGCAGTTTCAGGTACACCAAAGCGCTTGACTCTATCAAAGCGTTGCGCAAAGACCGTGTTGCCGACCTCAAGGCAGATAAGGAGCGTCTCGAGTCCCTTTCCAAAGAGAAAGCCCATGCAAGCAGACTCCGTGCACGGATCGTCGAAGTCAATAATGCCATCACGTCGAAACAACTCAAGTACGAAGAATGCAAGGGACAATACGAAGAGCTCGTCAAAAACAATGCGCGCTTTTATGAGGCTGCGACCAAATTCCGAGAACTGTATGTCAAGGTTGAGAATCTGCAACAGAAAAAGGAACATTATCAGCAGGAACTGTCAGAAGCTCGAGAAACTGTCCAGGAGATCGAAGGTATGGGCAATTCATATATTAGTTCGCCGATAGTATGATGACACAATTCCGCTTGGGATAGGCTCCGATGAGGAACTGCAATCTCGTTTACGAAACTTTGACGAGAATATCGCCAAGCAGAAGCAGGATCGAAGACGGTACGAATCGGAACGACAGAGTTTCGAGGACGAACTCTCAAGAGCCCGTCGCGCTCATGTCTCGCTCGTCAATGAACATGGAGAGTTGACCGCAGAGCAAAGGTATGAAACCATCTTTCAATTCTTCTCCTAACACTATAAATCACGCTATAGGCACATGACCGTCCCCTCGGGCGCGACAAAATTAATGAGTTCATCTATCGACTGGATGACCTTCAACGCAAGCAGCTTCATACGGAGGTGGGAAGCTTGAAGATGCAGCGAAGTAACGCTCGGGAGCAGATTGTCGGTCTCATCCCTGTCTCTGCTTATAGTTGCTGACCCTAGCTTGTTTTTGCATACGATAGAGAGGGAAGCAGGAAGCAATATCGAAGGCGGAGGTGGCGGTCGAGACGATGCAGGGCCTGGCTTCAGAGCCGCGGACACTATCCAGGGGTATTGAGGAAAAGAAGTTGCGACTCGAAAAAGTCAAGAGAGACATCAAGGAAGCCAACTTTGAGGAGCGCCTTAGCGAGCGAGCCTCCAAAGCGAGAGTGATGGAGGACAAGCGCGACAATCTAAGCACAGAACTTAGGGCTTTGAGTCTGCAGGCACTGAGGCACAAGGGTCGACGCAGGAGACGAACATGAACGTTGAGAAGCTTGACAGCATCAACAAGGTCGTGGATCGGTGGGATACTTGCTGTTATTCTCCGTCGACCTAGCGCGCTCGTTTCGATGCCGCCACTGTCGCCACTCGACTGGCAGCGTCCCCTAACGTATCTGACGCCGTCGCTATCGCTCCGGTTGTCTCTGTCGCTCTCGGCACTTCACGGCTCGACCCACTTGCTCCAACGACCTCCTTGCACCTCAACTCGCGTTGGCGCGCTCGTGGAGCTGCCGCCGTCATCGTTTGGCTCCTTGGGCCTGTCATTGTGGTGGTGGTCGGCCTTCGACGCTCTCCACGCGTCCGCAGCGCCCGCTCCGACCCGAACGTCGGAGTTCGGACATACCCAGTCCTCCCCGTCGAGCTCGATGCTCGGGGGTATGTTCGATCGATTTGGAGAGTCGTCAGGTGGGTCAGGTGAGTCCAGGGGTAATGTTGGTATGCCCTCGAACCTGCCCAATGCCGTCGCTTTAGCCCGCTCGACCCGCGCGCCTACTCCCGCACGCTCAACTGTGTCGAATGGCCGTGGAGGTGCGCCTGGACGACATGCTTGACACGTCCTTCGATTCATCCGCTGCCTGGGTGGTTGCACGACGCGCTCAAAGCGCTCATGCCCACCGTTGCTGTCGTCTCGCCCTGGTCTTGACCGGCCTCGGCCATGTCTGGGGTGCCGCAGGACACGCTCGATGCACTAGCGCCCTTCGTCATAGCCGCGGTCTCGCCCCCAGCCGTCTCCGGGTGCCTCGACTGTTGCCGGTCGTCGTGGTACCAGGCCTCCCTGGGCTGCGTATCACATAGCGGACTTCGTTGTCACCACTCACGCCCTGGCTGCTCTGTGCGGCAAGACCCGCGCTGGATGCGAGCCCGTTGGGTGCGCGGGACCGGTGGCTCGCAAGTGGAACAGGTGGGGCACACGACGGGGGTAGTGGGAGCGCGTTAGGTGCGCGGGACAGCTGGGTGCCCAGGCTCCCCAACTCTGAGATCATGTAGCTTTCATCTTGTGATCGTTCCGACTATAGTACTTAGTCTCAACAAAATTCAAGGCCTGAACGCGTTTGAACGTGAACTGAACGCTACGTTCGGTTCAGCGTTTGGGGAGGGAGCCCAAAGAACCGAATACCGAACTTTTCCATGCTGAATGTCCCAATATTGTGCCATGGGTTTTCAATCCATCATAGATCTCTTCGATCATTGATCATCGATCATGTCCAAAGCTGGCACTTTCTCTTGTCTTCGGTGTACCAATTTTGTCTAGGTTGCAGCGCTCAGCCAGCCTCTCGACCGTCTTATCATCCTTGAGGCCTGAAGGCCTGATGTCCCACAGGCCAGCCGCACACGCTAGTGGCCACTGGCAACATCCTCCCCCTGTCTACGCGTCGTATCTACGCTCACAGGTCCCCCCCCCCTTGCGAGGTGAACGGTTGTATCTGCTTACTTTCGCACCCGCATTTCTAAAACTCGGCATAACAGTTATATACATCAGCACACTCGGGAACAAGGCCGTGAAGAGCAGATCATAGTGCCAGTGTAGATGAGCAAGTCTCGCTAGTTTTTCCTTACAAAAGACGCCATCGCATGTCCGCCCCCTTCTTCATTCGCGCTTGATGGTGACACTGTTACCATTGACAGAAACGGACGTGAGCACGGTGTTGCTCTGCTTCATATCGATGATGGTGGCACCAGAGGAGGTGTAGGGGAGACCGGTTTGACGGAATGCAATGGTATCAGTGAACGTCACGGTTCCAAAGTCACCAAAGGGAACAGGGGAGCCATCCTGTAAGAAGTCCTCGACGATCCATTCCGCGTTCTGCCCACAAAGAGCATAGTTAGAGGTTAGATACCCGTAGATGCTGCTGCCGGTGGAGAAGTTTTCTATGAACGCTACGCCAGAAGTAGCATTGAGAGCGATGACAGCAGCCCTGATAGTATCACCGACAGAGATGGGGAAATCGGTGAAATCATAGGCATTATCAGGGTACCACTCATACCAAGCTTTCAATGAACAAGTGATGAAAATCAGTTTGCGCTGGAGATCCAACCACTAGATCTCACCGGTAGCGACAGTCTCTCCATCTCTACCAACCGTAAAATCCACACCGGTCTGGAGGATAGCACTCTGGCATGTGTCACCGTCGATGCCGACCCACACAGAAGCAGCAGCACCAATCTCTCCAGAAATGGTGGGGGCAATAAAGGTAGCAGCGACTTCAGTGAAAGTTCCCTATAAAAGGGGGGGGAAGATGAGATCGTGGATGAACGCAGATACAGGGGATGATACAAACCTCCTGTTCTTCCCACACGGCACCAGCCCAATTTTTGTAATACTTCACACCGTTGGCTAAATCCTCCAGCCCGGTTACGGGCTTCGACGGGCCACTCGCACCGCGGTGAGCCTGCAAATGAGGGGATCCAAGAGCCTGTGCCGCTGAAGCAAGCAGAAGGCTGGCAAGAAACCCACGCACAAAGACCATTGTCTGCAGAGGAGAATATGGGTTGTTTATGTGTAACGAGAACCTGAGGACGGGGCAATGGCATTTTATACCCATAGCACATTTCCTGATATTGTCAGAAGCACTAGCCGATTGTCAAGTGGATGCTCAACGGAGCGGCCCGGGAGCGCAATGCCAAGCTGTCATGGGGTAAGCACTCGAACAGGTTCTCGAAACTTGCATGAGTGATCGCTGAGCGCTGAGGGACCTGGTAAATGTAGTCTTCTGTAACGCGGGGGTACTAGTTGCGTTCGATTGATCCCTGGTCACGCGTCACGCAGCAAATCGTTGCTAGTTAGATAACGTGCTCAAGATCGTATTATAGGTATTTTTGGAGCTCGATCATCAGTTCTCTCCGCGCTGCAGCGATCTAACTCAGTCGGGCACACTTGTCGGGCATGCTTGCCAAGGTCGCTGATTTGTCCCGTTGGCTCGGCACACTTGCAGTCGGGTTCGCGAGTCATCGACCGCCAGGCCCGCCACCTGGGCGAAGTCGTGCCGGGTGAAGTCAAGCATGATTGGGCCCGTGGAAACACGGTCAGGAGGTGGTACGGGCAAGCTAATCGACACGAGTGAGGTCGAGGGTAGCGGCGGCTGCGAAATGGATGCCTCAGGTTGTGGCAGAGCCGAAAGCTCGTTCAAGCGAGAAGTCAGGTGGTGACTAAGGCGTCAAGCGCAAACGAGAGCGCCAGAGCGACGGCGAATGCGTCGATTGAAACTGGATACGGCGAGGTACTACGGTGCAACGAACTGGCGACTCCAAGCGAGTCGAAACAAGTTTGTCAAGGATGCCGAGCTGGGAGGTGGTAATTTAAGAGTCTGTCATACGTTTGAGTCGGCAAGTGAAGGAGTGCACCGACTTCATTGCAAAACAAAAGAAATTTTATCTCTAGTGAAACGAATGGCGATCTACACGATCTTGGTTGTCTTGGATGAGACAATTTCCAGTCACGTCCGACTCATGTGAGGCCATGCGAGAACGCATAACTGGGGCATGTCACTCTGCAGACCGGGCTGTCGAAGATGCACCCAAATTGTGCATTTTGAGTGGCATTGCCGGATCAGGAGAATCTGTGGTCGCGCATGACGGTGGTGGGGCTAATGTGTGAGACAGACATTGGGTCAGGAAACAGTGTTGGTGAATGTAAAAAGTGCAGAAGACGGGCCAGGTGATGGGGAGCAAGCCAACAGCGAGTAAAAAGGTCACCAGTTCTGTTCACTGTGCAAATTACTGCCGGAAGACGATGGTTTCCAGCGCTAATTGCTAATCAGCTGGCATGTCACGCTTGGAACATGCAAGGTTGCTAACCCTGCAACTGTGGCAACGCGTAACGCACCCAAGCCGGTTGCCTCCATACAGAAGGCTACAGTATAGACGGAACTTCAACCGCCGTCGACAGTTCGGGATAATGCTCTGACAGGTGTCACCATCAGTACCAACCCATGCGACAGCCACGGAACTACTGGTGGAAGCACAGGTGAAGGTTCCCTATCGGATGAAAAAGATGAGATCGCGGACGCCAGTGAACACGAATATAGGAAACAGTAGTACGAACCCTGGTCCCTGGCAGCACAGGTGACCGCCCCGGCTGCTACTGTGCGCTACATTGGAGATGTGGAGCCTGGGTATGCGAAGCATACCCAGGGTTAGGTCTACGTGTGTGAGAGAGGCTGACCTGGGCAGTCCATCCTGTATGTTGCGTCCGTCTGACGCCCCTCTCCGAGGATCAGGGCCACGCAAGGCCTGTTGAGTCAGGACAGAACACGCAGAGACAGGCAAAGGAGCGGGTGGGAGATGCGGTTTCGAGCCTGCGAAAGCTCTCGTCAGGGGGCTCAACCGCTGCTCCTCCAGGGCCGTTTAGGGAAACTACCAGCTGTAACATCCAAAGGGAGTACAAAGGCGCACGATGCGGCGCGATTCTTCGAGAGACTGGTGGCTTAAGGATAGGAGAAGGCGGGTGGGGATAAGGAGGCTGCTTATCAGCGAAGAAGCCATCGTGCGCGGGGCACAGGCCCACGGGCCAGCCGGGCAATCAGGTCCTTTCGGGCGCCTAACAGCACTTTGGCGCCCCCTTGCGGTGCGGTGGGGATACTAGTCACCACCGAGTCCTGTCTCCCGCCATGCGTGAAGCATTCGGCTGAGCGACATAGACGCTGTCCTTTGACTGTGCGGAAAGTTCGTGGAACCCCTACAAGCTGAGGGGCCAAGCAAGGCAGGGCCCCAAGCGAGCATGGCACGTAGAACAGCCAGAGCTGCCGAGACAGGTAAAATATTGTTAGCATCCTGAACGGGGTCCCCTGACTAGACACCAATGATCACTACATGAATCGAACTTACTAGAGCAGAGCTGTCTCGTCTTAACAATGTTTGAGCTGTTGACAGTGGATGTGGGAACCAGTGATTATAATTCACTTGTTCCATTTCTTACCCCCATCGTTTATCCTGTGAGGGCAATTAGAATGCTTTCTTACTTGTAATCCGCCTCAGCCGATCTAGCTGTGAGTCATATACCAGCTACCTAGTACCAAGAAGTGAATTGGCTGTTGCAGCCGTCCTAACAGCATGGGAATAGAATGCCTCTGATGTCAATAAAAAGTGAGGTACACCTTGTGGAATGAATGGTGACTCAGTCGCGTACGACAACTGAGATAGAGATGAGAGTTGCACCAGCCTGAGAAAAAGATAACAATTAAGTAACACGGAGGACGTGAGCCAGAGGACGTGCTAACTTAGCACATGACTTCAGTTGAGTTCTCGTTGTGATCGTTTGGGACTTGACTTCAAGGCACGGTGATTTCATCAACCGCGCTGACTAATATTGACTGTCCATCACTGCGGCGCGTGCGTAGCATACATGGAAAGATAATCTTCGACTGAGATGAAAGCACACGGGATTTAGAACTGATAACCGGCATGTGGCCGCGTCATCGACGGGCAGTGGTTCTAGGATAGATGTGTCATCCATTAGTTTTTAAATTTTGCTAGTAGGGTGGAGACGATCCATGCATCACGCCCGTTCAACCATCACCGCCGCCGAGTGGCTGTATGACCAATGTCGCTGATGAGGCCTGAGGCTTGCCGAGGGTGTGCGTCATAGAGCCAATGTGTGCGATGCCCGTCTGATGGTGAGTGAGCCATAAAAGCCTCGAAATCCCGAGCGCTCCAAACAAGCAATCTGCCAGTTCCACTTTCCACCCAACGCAATAGAATCCAGATGACCCGTGCAACGACCAACCTTGGAGGGACAGCATCCGACGTCGTCGTCGGGAAAGTCGCTGTAAGTCGGTCGTCCTATTCACCTTGACGACAATTCTCACTGCGTTTTTCTTCACCAGCATGGTCTTATGATGATGACGCAAGTACAAAGACCGTGGCTTGTGGCCTGCCCGTCTGATCAGTAGAGCATCTTACAGGTGGAGGCCCGATCCTGTACCCGACGAACAATGCTTCGAAGCGATCAGAGCAGGTGTCGACGCGTTGCCTCCCGGTGTCAAAATGTTCCTCAACGGAGGTGAGTAAACATATGCACATTCTCTTTGACATTCTGTTCAACCGTCGAACAGGAGAGTTCTACGGACATAATTTTGCTACCACGAATCTAGAAATGATTGCTCGATTCTTTGAGAAGCACCCCGAGTATGCTGACAGAACGTTTTTGTCTGTCAAAGTGAGTCACCGATAGATGATGGCCAAATCCAGAGCGCACATAATTCTGACGATGTTCTTATTTGTTTGTTCAGGGCGGCCTTGTACCCGGACAGGGTCGTACAGACGGCTCGTGCGTGTTCACCATGTCTGACGGATTTACACAAGTGCTACAGCGATCTTTCCAGTCCAGAGAACATAGCTCGCAGCGTCAATCTGGTGAATGAGAAATTGAGAGGAACTAAGCGTCTCGACTTGTTCCAGTGTGGTCGCGTCGACCCCGACGTTCCGGTGGAGGTGTCCATCGGTGCGCTCGCTGAGCTCATCAACCAAGGCAAACTAGACCACATCGGCATGTCCGAATGCAGCGCAGAAACCCTCCGTCGTGGTCACAAGGTTTGTCATAGCACGGATCTTGTCTAATATACTCCACCGAGCTTCTTTGATAGGTCCATCCGATCAGCGTCGTCGAAATTGAGGTCAGCCCGTTCGCATATGAACCACCGGCACGCGACGGTGAGTCCTCTTTCTTTCTTCGTTCTATATGACTTATTCCATCTTGGTTTGTCCTATAGTTATTGCCACCGCGAAGGAGCTCGGTGTAGCGGTCGCGGCTTACTCGTGAGTCATTGTTTGTCATTTGAGATATTCCGTTGTGATGTTCAGACGATGGCATATACACAGACCTCTTGGAAGGGGTTTCTTGACCGGGCAGATCAAGAGACCAGAAGATATCCCTGGTAGGTGTCAGCCATTTCTACAGTATCTCTAGAACGCTGATACAAAACGAAACGTATTTTACCATAGAGGGAGACCTTCGCCGCCACATGCCTCGCTTCCAAGAAGATGTGAGCGCCGCTTCACGTGCACACAATGCATCACTCTGACGGGCCCCTGAAACCACTAGAACTTTAGGCACAATTTTGCGATCGTGGATGCGCTGACCGAGCTCGCGGAGCGGAAGCACGTCACCCCCGCACAACTCTGTATCGGCTGGGTCGGCTCGCTCGGGCCGCACGTGATACCGCTTCCGGGATCTTCGTACGTCTTCCCCTTCCCTTTGCTCCTGCTTGTGCAGGTCTATCTGTTTGTTTTTGCATACATATTCATCATCGTGTTTCTCTCCTTGCAGGCATGCCAAGCGTACCCTCGAGAATTCTGCAGGAGGCGACGTCGTGTTCACCGAGGCGGAACTCCGGGATATCAACGAGGTCGTTGAGAACTCTGACGTGAAAGGAGCCAGGTACCCCGAGGCACAGGCACGGTACCTCTGGGCCTGACGCCTGCCGGTGCGAGTGTTCCAACTGGTCTCACCGGGACCGTCTCATATAGAGTCCCCGCGGCCGTACGGAAGGTTGAATGTATTAATGTTCGTTTGACTGCCCGATGCATCATCCCATGCTTGAAACTTGACGTTTACCAACGGTCGTGCGAGTGCATATACCGTCCGTCTGTAGGTTCAACGAAGGCGGGAACGCAAACGGGGTGTTTGCTTACTTCAGGATAATAGAATGAATCCTTGACTATCGAGTCCGCTATCATGAATGGTGCTTGAATTATTTGAACACTACGGATTAGGGGCCTCGGGGGATGAGTCACATTGCGTTCGGCAAGGCCACCGCCCACCTCGAACTTCCCATGTTGCTCATCGGGACCGAGATAACAGAACGACATTTGGCGCGTACAACACAATGCCATGACAGTCCTGAAATTCCAGTGTAGTAGTAGGTACTAGGTGGGCAAAAGGAAAAAAAAAAACCTAGAGAACCGAGTCCTGTCGCTCATCCCTCTCCCACCTCCGCGCTCCCCGCCCGTCTGGACACCCTCTCCAATGCTTGTCGTCTCGGATCCTTGTATCCCTTCCCGCGCTGCCCAGTCGTATACCCCAAACTCACTGCACGCACGCCCGTGTCCCGGCGAACGCTCACCGGCGGTGGCGACCGAACCGTCGTCGTCGTCATCGTCCACGGCCGCATCCGCCTCGTCGCGCTCTCCTCTTCGTCCTCGTTCTCGCTCGCGTGCGTATCACCATCCTTGGCAAGCCCGATGTTGAACTTGGTGCGTTGTCCGCCACCGCTGTTTCTGCGACTGCCATCGGCGCCCGATGTCGAACCACCAGGCCACCCCGTGATCGCCCAACCGATCTGGACGCCGCGTTTGATGCTCCAGAGCCATATCAGCCCAAAGACGGGCGTGCTCACGAGGACGTTGAGCACTGGGAATAGATCTGGGTAGCGCGCGGGGGGCGCGACAACCATCTCGAGTAGATGCCACAAGATCATGGACGCGTTGACGACCTGAGCAGATAGGGAAGAACGGTCGTCAATCCACCTCGGACAGACGCTGGAGACAATCTACGCACGGTCGAAAGCATGTGAACGAAAGAGTCGAGTCGCACACGCAAGGGGTTGTACCCAATGAGTCTGCACCAAAGTATGAGCGTCGCGACGTATTGCACGCCCAAGCCGTCCTTCTTCAACAACGGCCACATGCTGCAATAGTCCTTGTGAGAAGTTTGTCAAGCGGGAAAAATATACAGGAGTCAAACCTAAATGCTCCCACGATGGTTCCTAGAGCACCCCAGGCGAATGCCTCTTCGTCAGGTGTCGCGCCAGAGAGAAGGAGCGTCAGGGGAAGAAGAGGCAATAAGATCGTCTTCTCGTGGACTTGGAACGAAAAAAGAAAAAACGACATCGAAGTCGTCAGAAGCGCATACGGGAGCAATGGAAGAGTCGGGGCCTTGGCATTTTGGAACTGCTTATCATCCGGAGTGGGGGAAGGTAGTCGTATCTTGTAACCTCCCCACAAAAGCCCAGAGACAGGGGGTAAAAACCCGAGTGTTGTGAGGATGGCTGAGCATTTGATAAGCAACGGCTCCCTCCCATCAAATAGACGCTTCCATTTGAGGATTATGATGTTTGTAAAGCACCAAAAGTTGGCGACCTTGTCTTCAAAAAGACCACGGGAGAAAGGGAAAATACGCGTTATCGGATCAGAGAGGGAAGAAAGGGGCGAGAATGGTGGGAGGAAAGGTGCAAAGAGGAGAAGGAAGGAGAGCGTGGTGACCAGCGCCAGTCTGGTGAATAGCCGTGCTCTAATTTTTGTTAGCATCACACGTCTGTTGCTTGAAACGAAGACCATACCCCATTCCAGATCCCATGAAAATACATTTCCCGAGCAAATATGCACCGATAGCTGGAGCATAATAGAGAGACATTTGCTTAAAGGACAGGCTGAGGACAAAGAAAACTGCGCCGACAAGGTCGAATCCAGCAGCGAATGAATTTACCGCTAACAACGTGAGTCCTGTATATGGCGGCAGCTTGTTACAATGCATATTCGCGGGTACGACGTGATTTGCGCACCAAGCATCACCGAATTGTATTGGAAGTGACCAAAGTCGATGAGCAAAAGAGAGGGGTTGAATAGCAATGTAACGAGTGCGGCGTGCTGTGGCTCAATGAATGAGACGGACGAACGTAACGAGCAATTACTGTACTTGTGTTCTCGAAGAGCGCGCTGCATGCCACGTCCGCGTGAAGACATACAGAGCTGGAACGTATATCACAGCGTCGAGCACAATCACGCTTGTGCGCATGAATAACTTATTTCCTGGACTCTCTGTTCCACGAGAAGTGTCCAAAGCGAACCATGATGGGTCTATCCATGATCCACTTGAAGGAGGCTTGTCAGATGGGTTATGAGAGACAATGTTGCTTGATTACTCGCATTTTCCCGCACGCCCAAGAAATATAGGCTGTCAACGGCGGATAATCGAGGCCCCAGTATTGCAGGTCATAGCGATACCACTGTTGAACGGGAAGGTGGATAGTTAACTCCATCCAGTGTCTCTGAGCTTCGTAATCACCGAACATTGGTGGAGTGGCATATCCTGTGTGGGTGAAAATGATCACATTCGAACATCACGAATATGAACTGCAGACGTACCTGAGTAACCTCCCAGACCTATGCACCACTTGACGAGGGTGGAGGCGCCAATTGCACACGGGACTACCCAAGCCCTCATGCCTTGTTTATGCATCCAGCGAACCCACCGCCGCACAGCACCCGTATCCATTGCACCATCACCTCGAGCACCCTGGATAGTTGCTGCTGCGCGGTCAAATCTCTCCTGTTCTGAGAGCACACTAAAGCTGAGCCGTCTGCTGGAGCTCGCATGAATGACGGAGTGGGTGGACGAGACTGCAGAAACTGGTGATATGCCACGGGCTTGCTCATCAACTTCGGAGAGTGCACCTGCTCTGAGCCAAGACAGACTCATGGAACTATGTAGTAGATGCCGACGAGGGACGGGCGCCACAATCTCGGGTTCCGCGTCCGAGCTGCGGCACGATGAGACAAGTGAATGGTATCTAAGTCTGGGAGACATACGCACGCGACGCTTTTCACATGGGGGACGGGTGTGCGACGGCGCAACGCTGGACTTTGGCGGCTGGAGGTCGACAATTGTGAGCGCAACCTGAGCGGGGGAGACTTGTCGCCAAAGATCTGCCTAGAGAGTTCTTCGTCCTCTGGGACGACATCCATTTCGCTGCGAGACCGCGAGGCCGGCCTGAAGACGGGCGGACACGTCGGGCGTGGTGGGCAAGGCTAGAGCATTTCCAAAAGTGGAGGTTGACTGTTTGTCTCCGGGGCCGTTGCCAAACAAACACACCCTTTGAAAATACTGATGCGACGGGCGACAGCACAAGAAATATTTGTTTATTCTTTGGCAGTGCCATTGTCAACCCAATTTAGGGGTACATCGATATAAGAGCCACCGTCAGCGGACGCGTCTTGAACCTTTCCCTCCACCACTCACGAGCCCACAGCATGAAGAGAGGCTTCCTCACCACAGACAAGGCAAAACGCAAGCTCGCCGCAGACGCAGATGCCTTCCATGGCACCTCCGCCCGCAAAGGCAAGGGAAAGGCCAAGGCAGAATCGTGAGTGTTGTCCACCCATCAACAGCGCATATAAACGATCATTACAGTCCTCTACCCACCAATGAGCCACGGTCACGTCCACCCCTTTTGGATCTCCATTCCGTGCTACCCCCCCTCAATGCCACCATCAAGTATCCAGAGCACAAGACTCGCTTCATATTTCGCCACTGGCCGCGTGACCCCAACGGTAAACCCATCCTACCCTCCGACATCCTTGGAAAACAGGCAGGAAACGGACTCAACCTGTGGGGGGCCACGCTCTACGACTTTTACTTTGTCCGTCGCTTACCCAGCAACGTCCACGCCCTCACCATCTCCACTGGAAGCAAGATCACCAACGTCATGAAGTCGTTTGGTGAACTTGAGTACGCACGAGACGAAATTGCTTGGGCATCTCGTGAAGCGGATCCCAAGGAGATACCAGCATGGGATCCTGCCCAAGCCATCGTGGCTCACGAACGTCGTGTGCATGCCAGTTCTTGTGTCACATTCTCGCATGGATCTCTATCGGAATCTGGGCGAGATATCGAAATGCAGGCACTCGAGGCATCCGACACAGCTACCCATCCAATCGAGCCAGGCAGGGATGCTACTGGATCAGCCGACGATCCATCCTCGGAACATAGCGCGAGCAAATCGAGTGACCAACTGTATAGTTCAGTGCATGCTGTTGGAACGAAACAACCTTCAACAGACATTTCCGTGGATTCTATTTTCCACCCTTCTCATTACCCTTCACCATGGCCCCTGGTGCCGTTTGAGAGCTCATGCTCCCCGTTTCCTCTTCAGCATAGGATACCGATCCATCTTCTTCCCAAGAAACTCCATGTCCATGATCCATGGAAACTTCTAAATGTTGACATGGATGACCCCTACGCGCCCAAAACGCAGACATCAGAGTCTTGGAGTTCAAAACCTGACTATATATACACGTACACTCTCTCACTCCCACCCGAATCGCAAAGGATGGTTGAGGCCGCGTCGAAAGAAGCAGCTACTGCGGAGGATGAAGCACTCAAGGTTCCCGAGACGGTCTTTGTCTTTCCACGGGACACGGAAGGTCCCACCGAACAACCTGCGATCCGTGCCTTTCTTCCCCAACGCCCTCGCAAACCAATCGAGGTTCCCGAGGCCCATCTGTATCTTTCTCCAAAAGGCAAACTCGGGACAGGAAATCATTCCATCGTTTATGAAGCGGAGTTAGAGCTCCCGCGTGATCTTTTTTGCCAGAGCACTTATTGCAAATATTGCCTTGACGAACAAATTCAAGTTGAAGTCCACCGGCTTAAGGAGTCTGGAAAGTGGGAACAACTCGTGAACGGGGCTTCAAAGGACTACGAGGACTCCAACGGACACGACGATTCCTCTTACAACGCAACATCATCCTCTGCCCAGATTCCTCCGCGTCATGTGGGCTTCGTCAAGGTGGAACTCGAGCATGTGCCCATGGAAACCGTAGATATAGTGGCTGCACCCAAAATGGGTGAGGCCCCGACAGGAGACCTTCCTCAGCGCTTTGCACGTCTGTCCAACCCCGCGATCGGTCGTCGTATACAATATGAAGGAACTGTTGTCTCAGTCCACCCGAACATTCGGTGGCAGAACCCTTCGCTTCGCGACTCCATCTGCGCGCACCAGGTTAAGAAAATGAAGCCCACCCCCCGGACGACCATGTTCCGTGTTGCAGCGAAGCTCTCGCTTCCAGGAGACCCGCACTTAAAGCGAGAAGCGAGCAACTACCTCAAGTTCCCCGCCCACTTCTTTCAACATTGGTCCGGCTACAACGTCGTCCCACCCCTCCACGATCCGACGCCTGTTGGAGCGCTCGTGCCACAATTCTTTGGGTACTACACGCCAGATGGTCGATCTAAAGATGATGATGAGTATTGGAGCCCCATCCTGCTTCTCGAGCACTGCGGTAAACCGATCCGCGTTCGCAAGCTGTCGGTTGACGATCGGCACGAGTGTGCCGCACTATTGTTTCGCTTCCACTGTGGAGGGTGGCTTCACGAGTCTTTTGCAGAACGCAACATCCTCATGCAGAAGCGTCATCCCACATGTAGTCCTTTGGAGGACGAGGATGAATGTGAAATACCACATCAACATCGGCCGCACAGTTTCCGGCTGATCGACTTTGGTCGATCAGTGGAACATGAGTCTCCGTGGTGCGCGATTACTGAAGAGATGGAGGGAAAAAAACTGTTTGGCATCCTTTGATTTGGGGAGGAGAAATACTAGCAATGGCTATCACCATCTTAGTTGTTACTCGTGACTTGTCGGGCTCACTAATCCGGCCCCGCCTCGGGCCATAGATCACATGTCACCAGTTGGATTAGTTGTCAACTATTTTAATACTCGGAATGCGCTACCTCTGACATCAAGTGCTTATTTCATCCCAGACTGGGATCAAACGAGGGTGACGTACTTACATTTCCGATCTACTGATCAACTAAGCATGTCTAACGCTAATCTAAAATCATTACTAGACATCCGAGGTTTCCTGCGGTCTCGCTTCCCTACTTGTCACGTCTACACAACCGTTGAAAATGCTACTGAACAGAGTTATAATATGACGAATAGCGTTATGACTTGAATGCGGAAGCGGGTCCCGCTCGGTTTTTGCTGCTTGCATATTAGTACGAAAACGGCAACTGCAGGCCCGTCTCCTGTCTAGACGTACTGCTCCTACTAGTGGATAGTGACGGTGTGCCCGCCGGTGGATACAAACTTCATTGTTCTCCTCTATATTCGCAATAACGGCAGCAGAGGGGGCGTAGGTGCCGCCAGCGCTATAAGCAACTTCGGCGTTGTTAAACGTCGCGTTCCCAAAGTCGACTGGGGGCGTGGCGCCGAGGCTGGCATTCGGCGCGACCTCGTCTCGCGCGTACCTTGACCGGGTGTACGAGGAGGACGCTCAATCATTGCCAGTGACCTTGATGAGACCCCTACTCCGGAACGATTCGTGTGTGAGTGCTCCGTGAGTTCCCATGACGATCTGACAACGCTATGCTCAGTGGTGGAAGTTTCTGAGGGAACCTTCCAGTTTCTTTTATTCTCGCAGCGTGCTCGGAACAGCAATGCGGTAGAACGTCCAAATGTTGCTGGCCATGTCGAAGCAGGAAGAACGTCATGCCAGTTGTGTCCAATGCAAATCTGGACGCTTGCTATAGTGTGTGAACACACACATTCAGTCCCCCTCTCTAGGGGGGAGGTTTCGTGTCTCCTCACACTGTCTAAAAGGTTTGCAAAGTTCCTCTTAAAACCAAATGGGTGCAGGCCAGTTCACAGAGAACGATCAAGAGCGACAGCGCAAGTGGGGCTAAATCAGGAGCTACATATTGGTACAAGGGAAACATGGTTTACGTAATCCATGGTGCACTTCATGGAGAATTGAGCTGAGTTACACCTTACCCAGTCACGTCTGCGCCTGGGCACCGCCAGCGTCTCTTTCCGGGTGAGAATCGCTGAGAGGGAAGTCGAATTTTGTCTTACTCGCTGCTTTCTTACCAGTGACCTCGGTGCTGAGAACTCGGGACTTCTCCGATTGTGGGTCCCAAATCACCTCGATATAAGCATGATCGTGCTGTTCATCTGCAGCCAGAAGGTACTGGTAGAAGGACGTCGGCGGGACTTTAGGACGAGCGCCGGTGATGTGCTGGCTTGGAAGGGACCTGTAATGTACATTCTCAGGCGCAGGTGGTGGCGGAGTGAAAGGAGGGGGGTCCTCATTGTAGAATTCACGATTGTCATCAAAGATCTGTTTCAGGGATTTGAGCCCAAGGGCGCACCGAATCTGGGGTATAAGATCGAGTGTGTTTGCTATGTTGAGGTTCCACCCCTTGTAACTACCTGGCCCTCCCGGATTGCGAGGTTGGAAGTTCTTACGGAAGAGGTCGACGAAGTGTACGTTTCCAAAATTGGGTGCCGCGGTGAGGTACGTCAAGATCCTCTTAGGAGAGATGTCAGCGGATTCCACAAGAGCGACCGCAATAGTAGCAGCAATGGCGCCGCCCGCACTGTGGCCAGCGATAATGAATTTCGTGGATCTGGAGCGGTGCTTCTGGATAAAGGTCAAAGTGTTGCCATCAGACTTGGATTCTTTGAGCACTCTGCGCGCTGCCCTCGCCGCCGAGATCTTGACATATGCTTTTCCATCAGCATCTACATTCTGACCCTCCTGTACCGGCTTGTCTTTGAATATGTCCAAGCCATCGAAGTGTACAGGGAGACAATTGCCAGTGCCCTCCGATGGTAGGATGTCGGAAATGGCAATGGCATAGGTCGGGTGGACAGAACCATCCTCGAACTCGAGACTTGGATGGTAGGCGATATACCACTCAGTACTGCCCGAAACTATTGGCCCCCATGCGAGCTCCCATTCTGCGCCGACGGTCGAAAGGATGCCCTCAAGCCATTCTTGACGGTTCTCTTCAGGTTGCTTCTTGACTAAGTTGGAAGCGAGAGACAAAGCAAAGACTTGTTGGAATATGTCGGGTCTGCACAGCTTCCTTGCAAGGTCTCGTACAAACCCACACATGAGACGGGTCGCTTTACCAAGCATTAGATGGCAGTCAGATAAACTCTAGGCAAAGCACGCACGGTTCCAGGATCCAGCCGTAGGGAATATTGCAGAACCGGTCGCATAGACGTTGCTAGTGCCGTACACGCGGTAGTTGCGATCAACCGATGCATGTGCCGCGACCAGCCTCGTTTTCTTGGCATTCTCCAGTTCCGCCTTCCTTGCGCCCTCCGATGTCGCTATCTCGGCCTCCAACGTCGTTATCTCAGCTTTCAGCCTCTCTCGTTCGTTGGGATCCTCCGACTTAGTATCGGTGGGAAGCGCATCATCCAAGTATAGGGTCGACGACTCGTGAACAATTCCAGTCATCTGGAACTCGATCTCGTTGGGCGGCGAGTTTATCCATTTTCCAGTCCAATCTCCTTCACCTTGGGAACCCCAATACTGAACCTCGCCTTTCTTTTCTCCCGCTATAATATCGATAGCTTTTTTTCTAATTGGAAATTACGCAATATCACAATATTGAACGAGCAATACTAGCAAGTTGGACTCACGTAGCATCATGCATAACTTTTCGCAGTTCCTTCTCTTTGTCTGACATGACAACCTGTGCACGAATGTTTGTCGTCAAGTCGGGGTTCGTAGTATCAGGTTCGATGTGACAGTCCCCGTTGTCCTCGCCGATCTCACCAAGCATGACACAAGCTAAATCAGTATTTTTTTCAGCGCCAATAGTATGTATATACAACATGAGGCAGAATGTCTCACCAACGATGACATGATCTTTGGAATCCTCCAGCTGAGCTTCGCTGGGAGCGGCAAAAAAGTCGGGACACAGCCTCACGGCGTCTTCCTGCTGGTCGTCCGGGCGTGGCGAGTGGACGATCGTAATGTCGGCATGATACTGTAACTCGCTTTGAGACCGACCGGCAAGATAGTAGGCAGCGAGTCGCAGAGCGTCCCTTTCCCGGTCCTCAATCTTTTTTTCTGAGCTTTCGTCCCCCCTGCCTTGTTCTTTCAGTAATTCCATTTCCAATTTAGCTAGCCTTTTCGCTCCTTCCTCTTTGAAGTCTTTCAAACTAGTCGGAAGTGGAAAACGTGCAACGATCTGGGTAAGGAAGTGGCCGGTGAGATGAGAGCCCGCTCGACCGTGCTGCTCTTTGACGGAATTCAGCACGATGGTACATGCTGGAATGGCGCCAGTTGCGAGGATAATATTGGTCTTCGTGTCGCCAGGGAAGCACAAGGGGCCGCGAGACGTGTGTAACACAGTGACCTGCTTGTCTTGGGGATCCAGGTCGAACCGCTCGACCACGGTGTTCGTCGCGATCACCAGAGGGGAGCCCCTGTCTTCCTTAGCGAGCTTGCGCTGGCGTTCGTATATCTTTAGCAGTGGGCCGGGAGTCGAAAACTTTTCAAACACCGTCTCGGAAGTGTCTGTTGACCTCCCGACAGCAAGGCTTGCTGCTTCTCCATAGTCATACTGCTGCGTCGTCCCCTCCTCATTCTCAAAGTCGACCCGCGACCTCACATCGGCTTTTTTGAATTGCTCCTCGACATATGGCTGAAGAACTCGATATTCCCTATTGGCCAGTGCCTTCGGCTTAACGACCTTTAAAAGTCGAATGGACCTCTCCCAGAAGTCTTCCCGATCTGTAGTCACTTTCTTGAGGGACTCCGGGAAGTCCCGCAGTAGCTTAAGCGGAACACGCGGACACCATGAAGACCAAAAAGGGCTACGCCCACCGAAGAACGGAAACAACCCATGAACGAACTGATACGCGTGGTTACACATGAGAGAGCGAGCAGATATTTGGGAACAGAAACATACCTGCAAATCCTTTCTAAATGTTTTGGATGTCAACGCCCAAGGGTATGTTTCAGACGAGCTATTCACAAGTAATTTGAACGGAAGCGGAAGATTCTGAATAAAGGCCGTCAGAAAACATTCAATACTACGACAACGATGCAAGCACCTGGAAGTGAGTTGGGAGCCAAAAATCTGCGCATGACTTGATTAATACTTATTCACGATATCGAATGATTGGTATTACCTCCACGTTCGAGAACGAGGATTTTTCTGAACGGGTCCAGTTCGAGGGCCTCGTCGATATATGCGAGAGCACAAAACCCACTCCCGCAAACAACGTCATCAAAGCGTCCGTGATCTACCATTGAACGATCAGGACTAATCATGACATGTCGACCGGGAAGACCAACTGAGGATCTCCTGCCACTGCGTCTCGCCCGCAAAGTAATACTTGTTCATAGTGGAGCCGGACGAGGGAGACTGTTCACCCGGTAGGGGGAATCCAAACTGGTTCACGGGTCCTTGAGGTCCTGGTGGCCGGGAAGGGCGATCTGTAGGTGCGCCATCTCCCTGCGATACTGGTGGATGGCGGACGGATTCAAGGCCGAATGATATAGGAGAAGGATCCGGGACAAAAAGATAAGAAGGAAGGTTGCCAGTAGTGGGCATGTCAGATGCAACGCGAATACTGGAACTTGTGTGTTGGCCAGTTAACTGGCAGAAGAGACGGTCCTTTATATGCAACTGAGTGGGCGGCCGGGGGTGGCTCAGATAGGGTGATTGATTATTCCAAAAGAACTTCCACCTGGCAGGAATCAACCCAGCCGGATTCCATTCTGATGAGCGCAGGGCGCGAGTGCAAAGTGTTTAAAATTGGATCAGGGATCACGACGTGTACCAATCAGCGAGCGAACACCCAGAGCATCCCTGGAGCCATTGGCCAGCCGATACGCATGGAATCCCCTGAATAGCGACACTTTTGGGCATGTCCTGATGAAAAGAGAATCCGGTCCACAGCATCGATAATTATAACGTTCCGAACTTGGGCCCGAGTTCCATTCATTCCCTCGGCATCTTCCGCGTCCTTTCTACCTCGCATCCTTTGCCTTCTGCTCCATCAGTCATCGTCTACCCCTCAGACGACCCTGCACTACCACAGGTGACGGATTCGTGTCCTATGCATATCTAAACACGTGCGAATGTGCACACAGCATCCGCCCCGAGGCAGCTCTTGTTCGTTCGGCACGGACCAGCGACACTAAGTACTGTACCCATCAATTTTAAAAGAAAAGAAAAGAACAAGCCCGCCGAATCGCTGTTCAACAAGGCGTCTTGTATGCTTGTCCTGGCTTTTCGCTACCAAGTATGAATTCGAGAGGACCTATGATTTGACACGCCAGGTTAAATTAGCCCCGGTTGGGCGCCGCCCTCCAACATCGATCTCCCGAGTGGTTTCATTTGGTCGTTTGTACACGTTCTTCCCTATCACTTATTGCTGCAGTAAGCGTTGATCAATGAACGACAGATCCGCCGTTCGGACCAACAATTTTCTTACCTCGGTGACTGTTCCACTGTCTTCTCTGCTAGAACTCACCTCCAGGCTCACTGTCAGAGCACACCTTTCTCTTGGTCCGTGCGTTGGCCCGTGCGTTGGTCAGTGCGTTTGTGTGGTTCCGCGTCGCTTTGTCATTGTGTACTTAGAGGTCGATGGCTCGTCTCCTGTCTTCCCTAGCGTCGATCTGGTCTGCATCTGGAGTCCAACGCTAGCGTGGTGCGACGAGCTTCGAGTGAACGTGACACTCACCGTCTCGCGAGTGGTCTGTCAGAGCCACCCGAGCTCGTTGGGGAGCCAAACGACAGTGTCCCACTAATCTGCAATCAGGTGACCAGTCCGTCTGTGAGGTTTGTGGCAGCGTCTGTCGACGGTTTGTCACCCGAGCTGCCACAAACCTCACAGACGGGCTGGGCTAATGGTCAGAGGCAGGATCGATACATACAGAAATCCCGCCTACGAGAGTGAGAGGAATTTGATTTTTAAGTGTGGTCGGTTGTTCGCTGGAAGCTTGGTGCGGGTGGCAGGGTAGCACCCCGTCGGCGACACCTGCCATCAGGGCGTCGCTCTCGATAGGACTTTTGGTCAAGCGCCCACCGGGAACTTGATCGCCAACCAGTCCACCAACGAGGGCAGTCTGGCGATGAGGACCGTTTGATGTGGTGTAGGTGGATGTGAAGCGAAATATCATGACCTGTGCGTAACCAGATCAGCATACGTTCAGTAGAGCGGGAGGTTTGGTAAAGCTGTTGGAGGCATTCCGACGAGTTTTGCACGCCAGTATCTGGGAGACGTTTTCCATGCTGACGTCCAACATTGCTTTGATCTGGGTAGTCTGGATTTCGGCCCGTGTAAGGGGTGAGATCTCCGAGAGGCGGTTTGCTTTCACTATGTCAGCCAGTTCGAGGGCAAAGTGGTTCGGTTTCATTCACGGAGAGTTTCCTACAAGTACGAGAAAGGTCGACCCGAGCTACACGTCATGCAAACACCCCTCTCGACACTATTCTACGTTACCATCATGATCGGCTCTATCCGAGTAAAATTCGCCGAGGGGGAAGTCGAATTTTATCTCACTTGCTCCCTTCTTGCCAGTGACCTCGCTGCTGAGAACCCTGGACTTCTTCAATCGTGGGTCCCAGAACACCTCAATGTAAGCCCGGTTGTGCTGATGTTTGGCAATCTCAGTGAATGCCTCAAGACGAGTCGGCAGGTCCTTGGGGCGAGTGCCGGTGATGTGCTGGCTTGGAAGGGGCTCGTAATGCACATTCTCAGGTGCAGGTGGCGGCGAGTTGAAAGGAGGGGGGTCCTCATTGTAGAATTCATGATTGTCCTCGAAGATCTGTTTCAGGGAGTCAGGTCCAAGGGCACACCGGACCTGGGGTATGACATCGAGTGTGTTCACTATGTTGAGGTTCCACCCTTTGTAACTACCTGGGCCACCTGGGTTGTGAGGTTGGAAGTTCTTACCGAAAAGGTCGACGAAGTGTTTGTTTCCAAAATTGGGTGCTGCGGTGGGGTACGTCAAGATCTTGTCACGATGGACGACAGCTGATTCCACGAGAGTGACCGCGATAGTAGCAGCAATGGCGCCGCCCGCACCGTGGCCAGTGATAATGAATCTCGTGGACCTGGAGCGGTGCTTCCGGATAAAGGTCAAAGTGTTGTCATCAGACTTGGGTTCTTCGAGCACTCTGCGCGCTGCACTCGCCGCTGAGATCTTGACATATGCTTTTCCATCATCATCTACATTCTGACTCTCCTGTACCGGCTTGTCTTTGAATATGTCCAAGCCATCGAAGTATACACGGAGACAATTGCCAGGGCCTTCCGATGGTAGGATGTCGGAAATAGCAATGGCATAGGTCGGGTGGACAGAACCATCCTCGAACTCGAGACTTGGGTGGTGGGCAATAAACCACGCAGTACTGCCCGAAACTATTGGCCCCCATGCGAGCTCCCATTCTGCACCGACGTTCGGAAGGAAGCCCTCAAGCCATTTTTGACGGTTCTCTTCAGGTTGCTTCTTGACTAAGTTGGAAGCGACAGACAAAACAAAGACTTGTTGGAAGATGTCAGGCCTACACAACTTTCCTGCGAGGTCCCGCGCAAACCCGCACATGAGACGGACCGCTTTACCAAGCATCAGATGGCAGTCAAGTAAACTCTAGACAAAGCACGCACGGTTCCAGGATCCAGCCGTAGGGAATATTGCAGTA
The DNA here is from genome assembly GCA_038089935.1 of Boletellus emodensis. Classification (NCBI taxonomy): domain Eukaryota; kingdom Fungi; phylum Basidiomycota; class Agaricomycetes; order Boletales; family Boletaceae; genus Boletellus; species Boletellus emodensis. The sequence goes on along the minus strand of JBBPLU010000204.1, from coordinate 13,166 downwards.
CCAGTCGCATAGACGTTGCTAGTGCCGTACACGCGGTAGTTGCGATCAACAGATGCGTGTTCCACGGCCAGCCTCGTTTTCTCCAGCTCCGCTTTCTTTGCGCCCTCCGCTTTCGCTATCTCGGCCTCCAACCTCGCTTTCAGCTTCTCGGGATCCTCCGACTTAGTATCGGTGGGCAGTGCATCATCCATGTATAGGGTCGAAGACTCGTGAACAATCCCAGTCATCTGGAACTCAGTCTCGTCGGGTGGCTTGTCCGTCCAATCGCCAGTCCGATCGCCTTGTTTTTTGGAACGCCAATACTGGACCTTGCCTTCGTTTTCTTCGCCCGCCATAATGACAATGGCCTCCTTCCTGGTACAATGTCACGATATTGAACAAAGAATGCAAGTTGGACTCACGTAGCATCATACATAGCTTTCCGCAGGTCCTTCTCCGTCTCCGACATAACGACCTGTGCACGAATGTTTGTCGTCAAATCGCGGTTCGCAGTATCAAGTTCGATATGACAGTCCCTGTTGTCCTCGCCGATCTCGCCGAGCATGACACAAGCTAAATCAGTATTTTTTTCAGCACCAACGGTATACACAGATAACACGGGGCAGAATATCTCACCAACGACGACGTGATTTTTGGAATCCTCCAGCTGAGCTTCGCTGGGAGCGGCAAAAAAGTCGGGACATAGCCTCACGGTGTCTTCCTGCTGCTTGTCCGGATGTGGCGAGTGGACGATCGTAATGTCGGCATGATACTGTAACCCGATTTGAGACCGACCAGCAAGATAGTAGGCAGCGAGTCGCAGTGCGTCTCTTTCCCGGCCCTCGATATCCTCCTTCTTTTTTTTCCAGCGTCCCGTCTCCTCCTCTTTTTTCGGGCGCTCGACCTTCCCTGTTTTCTTGTACTCGATCTCGTCTTCCAATTTTGCCAGTGTCCGCAGAAAACTTACGTGCGATTCAGCTAGAGCTTTCGCATAATTCTCTTTGGACTCTTTCAAACGAGTCGGAAGTGGAAAACGCGCAACGATCTGGGTAAGGAAGTGGCCAGTGAGACGAGAGCCCGCTCGACCGTGCTGCTCTTTGACGGAATTCAGCACGACAGTGCATGCTGGAACGGCGCCAGTTGCGAGGATAATGTTGGTTTTCTTGTCGCTAGGAAAGCACAAGGGGCCGCGAGACGTGCGTAACACGGCGACTCGTTTGTCGTGAGGATCCAGGTCAAATCGCTCGACCACGGTGTTTGTTGCGATCACCAGGGGGGATCCCGTGCCGTCTTTGGCCCGTTTGCGCTGGCGATCATATATCTTCAGTAGCGGACCGGGAGTCGAGAACTTTTCAAACACCGTTTCGGAAGTGTCCGTTGACCTCCCGACAGCAAGGCTTGCCGGTTCTCCGTAGTCATAGTTTATAGAATTCTCCCCCTGTTGCGTCGTCCCCTCCCCACTCTCAAAGTCGACCCGCGACCTCACATTGGCTTGTTTGAATTGCTCCTCGACATATGGCTGAAGAACTCGATATTCCTTGTTAGCCAGTTCCGCCGGCTCAACAACATTCAGGAGTTGAGTGGGCCTTTCCCAAAAATCCCGATCTTTAATCGCGTTTTTGAGAGAGCGCGGAAAGTCCCGCAGTAACTCAGGTGGAGGACGGGGACACCACGAAGACCAGAAAGGACTTCGCCCACCGAAGAACGGAAACAGCCCATGAACAAACTGGCGCGAAGGATTGTACATGAGAGTACAACTCGAGGTTTGATACAGCAACACACCTGCAGATCGTCCTTGAATGTTTTGGATGTCAGAGCCCATGGGTATGTTTCGGATGAGTTATTCACAAGTAATTTGAATGGAAGGGGAAGATTCTAAACGAAGTGCGTCAGGAATTTTTCAATACAACAGCAACATACGCACCTGGAAGTGAGTTGGGAGCCAAAAACCTGCACGACGCGATCAATCCTCGTGCACGATATCGAACGATCGGATAGTATTACCTCCACGCTCGAGAACGAGGATTTTTCGGAACGGGTCCAGTTCGAGGGCCTCGTCGATATATGCGAGAGCACAAAAACCACTCCCACAAACAACATCATCGAATCGTTCGTAATCTACCGTCGAAACGATCAGAGATGGTCTCAATACGACGACCGGGAAGACTGACTTCGAATCTCTTGCCACTGGGTCTCGTTGGTAAAGTAATACTGGTTCATAGTTGTGTCCGACGACGGAGATTGTTCACCCGGGAGGGGAAATCCAAACTGATTCACGGGTCCTTGGGGCCCTGGATAGCGCACAGATTCAAGGCCAATCGCTATTGGAACGGGTTCCGGGACAAGAGGAGGCTTGCTAGCGGCGGACATGTCGATGATGTTGGGACTTGTGTGCCAGCCAGCCAACGGGCAGAGGAGATGAGCCTTTATATGCAACTGAGTTGGCGGCCGGGGTGGCCCGGACAGGATGATTGATTATTCCGAAAGAGCTTCTATCTGGCAGGAATCAACCCAGTCGAATTCCATTCTGATGAATGCAGGCCACGATTGCAAAATGTTTGAAATTGGATCAGGGATCACGACGTGTACCAATCAGCGAGCGAACACCCAGAGCATCCCTGGAGCCGTTCGCCAGCTGATGCCCATGGAATCCCGGAGTAGCCACACTTTTGGGCATGTCCTGATGATAGTAGAGCTCACCTCCAGGCTCACCGTCTCACGAGTGGTCTGTCAGAGTCATTCGAGCTTCTTGGGAGCCAAACGACAGTGTCCCACTGATCTGCAGTCGGGTGGCCAGCCCGTCCGAGGTTTGTGGCAGCTCGAGTGGCAAACCGCCGGCAGACGCTGCCACAAACCTCACAGACAGGCTGGGCTAATGGTCAGTGGCGGGAGGCGAGCGATCCCATTATTCCTTGTATCCACGCCCGTCCGCGATCTCATCTTTTTTTTTTGCCTAATAGGGAAACCTCCAACAACGGTTCTGCCGCTGCTGCATGGGCGAGTATCCAAGGTGACCGGTGACACCTGTCGGAACCCTGTGTCTCTACCCTGGCATCATATTAAGTTGATACGTACAAAAATCCCGCCTATGAAAGTGAGTGGAATTTGATTTTCTAGTGTGGCTAATCTGCGTCGGTTGTTCGCTGGAAACTTGGTGTGAGTTGCAGTGTGGCACCGCGTCGTCACTTTCAATAGGACCTTTGGCCGAGCACCCACCGGGAACTTGACCGCCAACCAGTCCACCAACGAGGGCAGTCTGGTGATGAGGATTGTTTGATGCGGTGTAGGTGGAGGTGAAGCGAAATATTATGAGTGCGTAACCAGATCAACATGCGTTCAGTAGAGTGGGAATTTTGGTAAAGCTGTTGGAGGGTAGTCTGGTGACCAGCCCGCTATACATGGTTTGCCTCTCAACGCGGCAACCTCATAGCGGGCTGGTCACCAGACTAGTTGGAGGGGTTGTCCATTCCGATGAGTTTTGCACGCCAGTATCTGGGAGACGTTTTCCATGCTGACGTCCAACATTGTTTTGATACCGTGCGGTACATCTGCGTAGTCTGGATTTTGGCTCGTGTGAGGGGTGAGATCTGCTAAGACGTGCATGCTTTCACTACGTCAGCCAGTTCGAGGGCAATGTGGCTCGGTTTCATTCATGGAGTTTCCTGCAAGTACAAGAGAGGTCGACTCGAGCTACACGTCATACAAGCACCCTTCTCGACTCATTCCTGCGCCTTTCAACTACCAGTGGTTCTACCCAAAGGAGATTTGCTGAGGGGGAAGTCGAATTTTATCTTATTCACTGCCTCCTCACCAGTGACCACGCTGGTGAGAGCCCGGGACTTTTCCGATCGTGGGTAGTCCCAGATCACCTTAGTGTAAGCCTGATGGTGTTGATAATCGGCAATCTCAACGAACTTCGGGTCCTCGGAACTAGTCGTCGAGTCCCCGGAACCAGTCTTCGAGCCCTCGGAACCAGTCGGGTCCTCGGGACTAGTCTTCGGGTCCTCAGGACGAGCGCCGGTGATGCGCTGGCTTGGAAGGGGCCTGTAATCTGCATGCGGAGGCTCAGGTGAGGGCAGCTCGAAATCGACATCCCCACCGGAGTGGGGGGCCTTATCGTAGAGTATAGGATTGTCACGGAAGATCTCTGTCAGGGATCTGAGGTCAAAGGGGCGCTGGACCTGGGGTATAACATCGAGTGTGTTTGCTATGTTTTGGTTCCACCCTTTATAACTGTCTCGCCCACCCGGGCTGCGAGGTGGGAAATACTCAGAGAAGAGGTCGACGAAGCGTTTGTTTCCAAAATTGGGCGCCGCGGTGGGGTACGTCAAGATCATGTCAGGGAGGACGACAGCTGATTCCACGAGAGCGACCGCAATAGTAGCAGCAACGGCGCCGCCCGAACTGTGGCCAGTAATAACGAATCTTGTGGACCTGGAGCGGCACTTCCGAATCAAGGTCAAAATGTTGTCATCAGATTTAGGTTCTTTGATCATGAGCACTCTGCGCGCTGCCTTTGCTGTCGAGACCTTGATGTATACTTTGTCATCATCATCCCCATTTATGTTTTTTTGCACTGGCTTGCCGTCGAATTCGTCGCCCGTCAGGCCAGCAAAGCACACAGGGCGACGATCGAGAGTCTCCTCCAATAGTAGGTCGGAAATTGCGATGGCATAGGTTGGGTGGACAGAACCATCCTCGAATTCGAGACTTGGATGGTGGGCAATAAACCACACAGTATCATCCAAAACCATTGGTCCCCATGCGAGCTGCCATTCTGCGCCGACTTCCGGAAGGATGCCCGTAAGCCATTTTGTGCCGGCTTTCGGAAGGCTGCCACCATTCAGCCATTCTTGACGCTTCTCTTCAAATGTCAATCTTTTTCTATGCGCCATTTCAGCTTCAGTCTTGACTAAGTTGGAAGCGAGAGACAAAGCAAAGACTTGTTGGAAGATGTCAGGCTTGCACAACTTTCTCGCGAGGTCCCGCGCAAACCCGCACATGATACGGGTCGCTTTACCGAGCATCAGACGGCAGTTAAGTAAACTCTAGACAAAGCACGCACGGTTCCAGGATCCAGCCGTAGGGAATATTGCAGAACCGGTCGCATAGACGTTGGCAGTGCCATACACGCGGTACTTGGAATTGATAGATGGGCGTGGCGTGGCTAGTTTCTCTTTCTTGGTATTCTCCAGCCTCGCTTTCTCGGTCCGTAACTCTTTCTTGGTATTCTCCAGCCTCGTTTTCTCGGTCTGTAACTCTTTCTTGGTATCCTCCAGCCATGTTTTCTCGGTCTGCAGCTGCACTTTTTTGGCGTCCTCCGACTTCGCTATCTCGTCCTTCAGCTTCGCTATCTCGTCCTTCAGCTTCGCTATCTCGTCCGCCGGCTTCGCTATCTCGTCCTCCGACTTCGCTACGTCGGCCTCCGATTTCGTTATCTCGGCCTCCAACTTCGTTATCTCGTTTCTCAGATTTCGTTCCTTGCGATCCTCGCTAGTGTCGGTGGGCAGCGCATCATCCATGTATAGGGTCGAAGACTCGTGGACAATCCCAGTCATCTGGAACTCGATCTTGTCGGGCGGCTTGCCCGTCCAATCGCCAGTCCCATCGCCCTGTTTTTTGGAACGCCAATACTGGACCTTGCCTTTGTTTTCTCTGCCAGCAATAATGTCAATGGCCTCCTTCCTGATACAATGTCACGATATTGAACAAGGAATGCTACAAGTTGGACTCACGTTGCATCGTACATAACTTTCCGCAGGTCCTTCTCTTTCTCCGACATAGCGACCTGTGCACGAATGTTTGTCGTCAAGTCGTGGTTCGCAGTATCAAGTTCGATGTGACAGTCCTTGTTGTCCTCGCTGATCTCACCGAGCATGACACAAGCTAAATCAGTATTTTTTTCAGCACCAACAATATATATAGATAACACGGGGCAGAATGTCTCACCGACGATGATGTGATCTTTGGAATTCTCCAGCTGGGCTTTGCTGGGAGCAGCAAAAAAGTCGGGACATAATCTCATCGCGTTTTCCCGCTGCTTGTCCGGGTGTGGCGAGTGGACGACCGTAATGTCGGCATGATACTGTAACCCGCTTTGAGACCGACCAGCGAGATAGTAGGCAGCGAGTCGTAGAGCGTCCCTTTCCCGGTGCTCAATATCATTTTCTGAGATTTTGCCTCCCCTGCCTTGTGCCCTTAATAAGTCCATTTCCAATTTAGCTAGCTCTTTCGCTCCTTCATCTTTGAATCTTTGCAAACTAGACGGAGGTGGAAAACGCGCAACGATCTGGGTAAGGAAGTGGCCAGTGAGACGAGAGCCCGCTCGACCGCGTTGCTCTTCGACGGAATTCAACACGATGGTACATGCTGGAATGGCGCCAGTTGCAAGGATAATATTGGTTTTCTTGTCGCTAGGAAAGCATAAGGGGCCGCGAGACGTGCGTAACACGGCGACCCGTTTATCTTGAGGATCCAGATCAAATCACTCGAACACGGTGTTCGTCGCGATCACCAGGGGGGATCCCTTGCCGTCTTTGGCCCGTTCGCGCTGGCGTTCGTATATGTCCAGTAGCGGACCGGGAGTCGAAAACTTTTCAAACACCGTTTCGGAAGTGTCTGTTGACCTCCCGACAGCAAGGCTCGCCGGTTCTCCATAGTCGTAGTTTATTTTCTGTTGCGTCGTCCCCCCCTGTTGCGCCGTCTCTCCCTGTTGCGTTGTCCCCTCCCCACTCTCGAAGTCGACCCGCGACCTCACATCGGCTTTTTTGAATTGCTCCTCGACATATGGCTGAAGAACCCGATATTCCTTGTTGACCAGTTCCGCCGGCTCAACGACCTTCAGGAGTCGCATGGACCTTTCCCAAAAATCTTCTTCCCGATCCTCAATCGCTTTCTTTAGGGACTCCGGAAAGTCCCGCAGTAGCTCGAGCGGAAGACGGGGAGACCACGAAGACCAGAAAGGACTTCGCCCACCGAAGAACGGAAACAGCCCATGAACAAACTGGCGCGAAGGATTGTACATGAGAGTACAACTCGAGGTTTGATACAGCAACACACCTGCAGATCGTCCTTGAATGTTTTGGATGTCAGAGCCCATGGGTATGTTTCGGACGAGCTATTCACAAGCAATTTGAATGGAAGGGGAAGATTCTAAACGAAGTGCATTAGAAAATTTGCAATACAACAGCAACATACGCACCTGGAAGTGAGTTGGGAGCCAAAAGCCTGCACGGCGCGATTAATACTCGTGCACGATATCGAACGATCGGATAGTATTACCTCCACGCTCGAGAACGAGGATTTTTCGGAACGGGTCCAGTTCGAGGGCCTCGTCGATATATGCGAGAGCACAAAAACCACTCCCACAAACAACATCATCGAATCGTTCGTAGTCTGCCGTCGAGACGATCAGGGGCGATCTCAGTACGACGACCGGGAAGACTGACTTAGAATCTCTTGCCATTGGGTCTCGTTGGTAAAGTAATACTGGTTCATAGTGGTGTCCGACGACGGAGATTGTTCACCCGGAAGGGGAAATCCAAACTGATTCACGGGTCCTTGGGGCCCTGGATAGCGCACAGATTCAAGGCCGATCGATACTGGAACGGGTTCCGGGACAAGAGGAGGCTTGCTAGCGGCGGACATGTCGATGATGTTGGGACTTGTGTGCCAGCCAGCCAACGAGCAGAAAAGACGAGCCTTTATATGCAACTGAGTTGGCGGCCGGGGTGGCTCGGATAGGATGATTGATTATTCCAAAAGAGCTTCTATCTGGCAGGAATCAACCCAGTTAAATTCCATTCTGATGAATGCAGGCCACGAGTGCAAAGATTGGATCAGGGATCACGACGTGTACCAATCAGCGAGCGAACACCTGGAGCGTCCGTGGAGCCGTTGGCCAGCTGATGCCCATGGAATCCCAGAGTAGCGACACCTTCGGGTATGTCCTGATGAAAAGAAAATCCAGGCCGCACACAGGCCACAGTATCGATAACGTTAGAGAGCGGTCATGCATCAGTTTGTTCATGGGCTGTTTCCATCCTTTGGTGGGCGTAGCTCTTTCTGGTCTTTGTGGTGCCCTCGTCCTCCGCTTGAGTTGGTGCGGGATTTTCTTGGCTCTCTCAAAAAGACTACGGAACAAGGGAACTTCTGGGCAAGACTTTTGAAGGTCGTTAAGCCGAAGAAAGCGGTTAACAATGAATATCACGTTCTTCAGCCTTATATCGAGAAGAAATTCGAAGATGCTGGGGTGAGGACGCTGAGTGCTTTTGAGAAGAAAGAGGGGAGAAAAGACGGAGAAGAGTCTTCCGTTTACGGACTGTGAAGAAGTAGCGTCCCTCGAAAATTTCTCGACCCCCGATCCACTGCTGCAAATATACGAACGCCAGCGCAAGCGCGCCAAGGTATGCGAGGGCTCTCCCCTAACGATCGCGACAAACACCGCGGTCGAGCAGTTTGAACTCGATCCCGGCTGTGCTCCGGTGGGGACTCAGGTGAGCACGTGCTTGGGTCACGTGAATGATATCATCATGAACCGTGGACTTCAAAGGTCCGGAACCGTTTGCTTGCAATCCCTCTCAAGTTACCGCAGGTACCCTCTCTTTCGCAAATTTCCACCTACGTAAGTACACATCGTGTGCCGACAACAGCAGAATTCAGCCTCATTCGATAACGATAACGTACATACACCTAGGCACCATTCCCCTGCGACCATCCGAGTCTTCGAACACGCATTTATTGTTTTTTCTTTTTCTTTTTTTTCGCCTAAGCCATTTCTGAAGCCCCGGGGGCTGGAAGAAAACCGAAAAGACCCAACCAACCTACAGCTTGTACTCGAGTCTCGTCAAAATTTCGTCTCTCTTTCCGATGATCTCGTTGACGTCGTCATACCCAGACAGACCCAACGTGAGATGCAGATCGCAGATGATCTGCGACAGAATCTGCTCGACGCCTTCCTGTCCTGCGATAGCAAGACCATACATGACAGGACGTCCAACTGCGCAAAAGGGAAACGTTTTTAAATCAGTATCCACGAGACTCTTTCCCCAAAGAAGGACATGTAGAAACTGACTCAAGACGGCTTGAGCGCCCAATGCGAGGGCCTTAATGACGTCGCTACCCGTGCGGATCCCAGAATCAAAGAGGATGGTCAGCTTGCCAGAGTCTTGAGCCTCCCGGACTAGGGGCGAGCGCGTGATCTGGTCAAGCGCATCCAACGAACCGATCGCGCCATCGACCTGGCGACCACCTGAGATGTTCCCAATGATCAGTGTCTCTGTCGTGTCCTTCCTCGAATACACGGGTTATAAAAGGGACGAACCGTGATTAGAAACAACGATTCCGTTGATACCGAGTTCGATCGCCTTTTCTGCGTCCTGGGCGTCAGAGAAGATGAAAAGATGAGCGGTGGAAATAGAGATCAAAGTCCCAACAACGAAACGATGTACACACCGACACGCGTTGGATGCCCTTGAGCACGATCGGGCCGTCCCAGTGGTCCCTGATGAACTTCAAGTCCTCCCACGTCCTGAACGCGCCCGAGTTCACCTCGCCGATCCACTCCACTCCAAGCCGCATCTGCTGCACCGCGTGCTCATCGCCCTCGAGAGCCGCTTTCTTGATCTTTTCGGGCTCAAGCGGGAACTTGGGCGTCTCGCCATGGCGCGGGTCGAGACCGAACCGTTTCATGAACGCCGGGTCGGACGTGCCCACCTGGATGCCGTGTCCGTAGCCGAAAGGAAGGAAGGCGGTCTTGATGTCGTGAGGGCGCCAACCGAGGGTCATCGTATCGAGGGTGATAACGAGTGCAGTAAACCCGTTGGCTTTCGCTCGATTCAGCAACGAAGCAGTGACTTCTGCAGTGCGAGGCCTGAAAGAATATTTTAATGCGGAAAAACAGTGATTGGACCCGCGTGTCGTCAAAAGGTCAGTGCCGGCAAGGAAAAAAAGAAGGCGATGTTCACCAGTAAAGTTGGTACCACCGCTGGCCATTCGGACCGTTAGCCGCAGCCACGTCTTCGATGGACCGAGTGGCTGCCGTGCTCATGATATAAGGCACGCTAACCTTTGCGGCTGCGCGGGCGGTCGCGAACTCGCCGTCCGAATGGAGAATGCCCTGCACGCCGACAGGAGCGATGAACACGGGGACCGGATACTTGACGCCGAATATCGTAGTCTGGAATCGAAAACAAAACGACGTTGATGAGTGCATGTTGCAAACCACAGAATCCCCTGGGCCGGCACCTCTAACGTGCGATTCGTCGTACCGACGAGCATCCTCGGGACGATCTTCCAATTGTCCAGCGCCTTCCTGTTTGCAATTTCCGTGGTGCACGTCCCCGCACTGCCAAACGTATACATGTACGCCGCTGTGTTGATGCGGGAAAGCAAGACGGGGCACAAAGCAGCCGATTAGCTCCTGATCGAGCTGTGGGATGGACAAACGAGCTCGTTTCGAAACGTACGTAGGTGGTTCTTCATGGCTTCTCTCGCCTTTTCTTCGATCTCGCCGACGTCGACCGTGCCCAAGACGGGTGGCTGGCCCTGTTTATAGATGTTCCACAAGAACTCGGTCCACTTGTCTGGAATCGGGGGTGGAGTAGTCATGGGAGTGGCGATTTCTACCTGTGTGGTTAATCAAGGGATCGCTGTTCGAGATTCAAGGGTACAAGGGGTGAGCAGTCGCAGGAGTGGACTCGGGCAGCGCGCCTGACCTGACAACGCTTATGCCATGGCTGTTCGCTTAAGCCCCTATCAAATCGGGACCGGCCCAAATCGGCAACCACTCGCCCGCATTACATAATTGCTATCTTTTTCTCAGGCTGGTGAACCCGCCGGAAGTTGTCGCAACTCTCATCTCGGTTGTCGTCGTACACGACTGAGTGGTCATTCATTTCACAATTGATATCAGAGGTTTCTGTTCCCCTTCTGTTAGGACGGTTGGCAACAGCTAATTCAATTCTTGGTAGGTAGCTAGTGTATGGCTCAGAGCTAGATCGGCTGAGGCGACTTACAAGTGAGAAAGCATTATATCTGAGCCCGCACTCTAATTGCCCTCACAGGATAAACGATGGGGGGTAAGAAATGGAACAAGTGAATTATGATCACTGGTTCCCACATCTACTGTCAACAGCTCAAACATTTTTGCCACAATACATCTAATTGAACAGGAGATTAGCTTGTAGTTGCTATTTTCGCAGGAAAAAGGTCTATTCATGGGTACCCCATAGCGCCGTTGTTTGACAACGCCATCCGCAGCTTTGTACAGGGCATTGGCTCACAGGTTTGATCTTGACCCTCGGAAGTCCGTTATCCTTTCCACTCGTGAAATGCGTCTGAGGGACCCGATGTCTTAGGGTGGCATCAGTGGACTGCAAGTGGTTTTGACTGGTCTAAAACCATCAGCTACCCTCGGCTACCATTCAGTATCGGCTAATCTTTCCACTGATGTGTTTGACAGTGGCCAATGAGACATGTTAGGCAGTCGATGTGTGATTCATTGGTGGGCCTGGCGGCTCGATCAATGAGCATCTTTGCGTTCCTACACCTAAATTACCTTTCCAGAAGAAAGACAAGTGGTAAGTAGTAAAAGCCGGAATGATGACGTCTGCAGATTACCAGGTCCCGCAGCGATCAATCATGCAAGTTTCGAGAATCTGTTCGAGTGCTTATCCGATGACAGCTTAGTGCCGCTCGGTTGAACAACCACCTGACAATCGGTTAGCACTTCTGACAATATTAGGAAATGTACTGTGTATAAAATGCCATTGCCCCCTTCCCTAGGTTCTCGTTACACCTAAACAACCTATAGTTTCCTCTGCAGACAATGGTCTCTAAGCGTGCATTTTTTGCCAGTCTTCTGCTTGCTTCAGTGGCTCAGGTTTTTGCATCTCCTCACTTGCAGACTTACCTAGATCGACCCCATGCGAGAGGCTTGTCGAAGCCCATCAGGGCACTGGAGCTTTCAGCCAGCGACGTGAAGTATGACGAAAACTGGGCTGGTGCCATGTGGGCAGAACCTAACGTTCGTATCATCCCCTGTATCTGTGGTCATCCACGATCTCATCTTTTTTTTTTTCCTTTTTCACAGGGAACTTTCAAATTTGTCACTGGTACCTTCATCGTCCCCGCCACTTCTGGAAAGATTGATGCTGCTGCTTCTGCATGGGTCGGCGTCGACGGTTACACATGCCGGACTGCTATTCTCCAGACTGGTGTGAGTTTTGTGGTTGGTACAGAGGGAGAGACCGCCGCAACCGGTGAGATCTAGAGGTTGAATCTCCAGCGTGAACTGATTCTCATCACTCGTTCATTGAAAGCTTGGTACGAGTGGTACCCCGATTATGCCTATAATTTCCCCAATTTCTCCGTCTCTGTCGGTGATGCTATCAAGGCTACTGTCATCGCTTTCAATGCTACTTCTGGCATAGCGCTCATCGACAACTTGACCACCGGCCGCGGCGTCCACAAGTATCTAACCTCTTATGCTCTTTGTGGGCAGAACGCAGAATGGATCGTCGAGGACTATTCACAGGACGATGGCTCCCTTGTTCCCTTTGCTGACTTTGGAACCGTGACATTCACGGATGCCCTTGCGTCCGGTCTAACCGGTGCTCTCTATACCCCCTCTGGTGCCACCATCGCAGATATTAAGCAGAACGGTACGGTGCTCACGTCCGTCACCATCACGTACGAATGAAGAAGGGGGTGTGATGGCGTCTTTAGTAGGCGAAAAACTAGCGAGACTTGCTCATGTACACCACTATGATCCGCTCTTCATAGTGCCGACGTATGTAACTATTGTGCCGAGTTTTGGACATGTCGGTGCGAAAGTAAGCAGATACGACCATTCACCTCGCAATACGACTACAAGGGGGGGACCTGCGAGCGTAGATACGACGCGTAGACAGGGGGAGGATGTTGGCCGCTGGCGTGAGCGGATGATAAGACGATCGAGAGACTGGCTGAGCGCTGCAACCTAGCAAAATCGGTACACCGAAGACAAGGGAAAGTGCCAGCTTTGGACATCGATGATCGATGATTGAAAGGTGCAGTATTATTAATGGATGGATTGAAACTGGTACTGCCATGGCATGCACACTCAGCGTGACATCGTCGACCCCTTTGCCGCCCAGTACGTGCTGAGATGTACGACCCACACTGCAACTTGAAACATGGAACACGGC
>JBBPLU010000203.1:25033-36113 GCA_038089935.1 Boletellus emodensis | reverse complement strand
GGTAGCGGCTCCTTCAGCACAAGCACAATACCCATCACCTCTCGAAAGCATTCTCGGTCTTCTTCGAGTGTGAATAGTTGTCCTAATATAGTCCGGTACAGCTCATCGAGAGGCCGAGTAAACGCGCGGTTGTCGCTCTGTAGAAGTAAATGAAGCCGCTTCACTGGGTTCGATCCAGCGCCTCGAACGAAGTTACAAGCTGTCGCAGCCCACTGAAAGAGGCGTTGTGAACGACGGACGAGCAGTCGACACCACTCCTGATTAGGCCAAGCAGACTCGAGTGCAGAATACCGATGAAGGGAATGGTGAATGAACCTCTCAATATCATTGTCGATGACGTCCCCAGGAACGTCGCCCACTTGTTTATGAACCAAGCCTGAGCAGGGTAAGAGCGCGGAGAGAATATCATCTTCAGGGCGAGCCGTGATCAGGAAGCGAAGATTCGTCGGAAGAGTATTTTCAGTGATCTTCTCGGAGATCGCCCGTAGAAGTTGTTGCCGACTGAGTTGATCCCCACTTTCGTCCAGCGCGTCGATCATGACGACCAGAGGTCCAATAGAATGCAGCTCTGCACTGACATTCACGATGAGCCGCTCGACCTGCTCCAAAGGAGACGTCGATGTCCGAAGTGACCTGTTATCCTTTACGACGCCCCACAGAGCAGACCGGTACTGCATGTCATGGTCGGACAGGTCGCGGGCAATCGTGCTGAATAGATTTCGTGGGTTCCGCATTGCGACGTCGGCGCTGGAGAAGCAGTATGACGAGCCCAGTCTCTCTTGCTCGTCGTACGTCCGGGCGATCGTGTGAGCAATCGCAGACTTGCCCGACCCAGCGACCCCGGTGAGGAGACATACTCGCGGGGCATCTTCGGTGGGATCGTTCAGGACATCACAGAGCTCGCGGAGGATAGATTCGCGAGTGCCTGGTAGACAGCCCTTCTCCTTAGCGTACCTGGCCCCCATCGCATACGGCATGTCATTCAAGTCAATCAATTCCCCTATGTTGCTCACCCATGAGTATCAGATCGCCGTCAGGAGAACCAGAACCCACCCGTGTGGCTCACGACGTCCATGATACGAAGGACAGCAAGCTCGGTCTGGAGCGTCGCTCCCTCCAAGAACGCTGTCTTTAACTCTCGCAACTTGTTCTCGAATCCCGTGATCTTTGCATCGATATCTGACATTGTGTACCTGGCCGTCCGGGCCCCTACAAACGCCGATCAGTACCGAATGTTATCAAACAAACAACGACAGACAAAAGTTTTCTTTTGCGTAATCAGCAATGAAATAGCCGCACTCCGTCACCTGCCGGAGTAAAAGCGAGATGGGCTTGGTGTGCACCTCCATCGTTTTCAAAGGTGTCGCATTGTCGACGAATGCAAAAGCGTCGTTCATTGCTTCTGCCAGGCGAACCATCCCTTCGTCACGTTGTTTTTGCTTTATCACTACCTGTATAAAATATCGCTCAAGGACAGTACGGGTTTCGAGCGGCAGGACAGACCTTATTCGCAGCAGAGATGACCGACCACGCCAGTGATGCATATGGATGAACCTAGAAGACATTCAGACAAAGGAAGTGTCCGGGCACTGAAATGCCGGATACCTGAGCGACATCCGTGACAATCTTGTCGAACAATTCGATCCTCTTCAACAGAATACCCCACGTATTCTCGAATGTCTGTCCTCCGGTGATGACGCTGGTGCCAGCATCGACCGCCAAGCTCACGCGGTCGACGGCCGAGGGCACGGAGCCAATTCGGCCGATACCTTCGACACCTCGTTTCACGGCATCGGCTGCCTGAATGTCCTCTGCGGCGACATCCTCACGTGACTCGATAGCCATTGTAATTCCCAGGAGATCGGACACTTTCTCCTCAAATACTTTGGATGGTGAGTTACACAAGCCAGAACAGAGAACTTTGTCGCCGTACCGCCATTATTCAGTTTTCCCAACAGTACATCAATGGTGTCAGTGAGAGTAGCGACCGCCTCGTCTTTCCCAACGCGGTGTTTCTGCCAAATTTTGACAACGAAGGCGGAACCACCATCTGTCACATCGCTAGCGGAAATCGTGTCGGTGGACGTGTCAATGAATGACCTGCACGCACAATGACATATTTTCCAACCAGGAAGTGGCATTCTTTTTCTCCTTGGCCACGCTAGTCAACAGAGTGGCATCGCCGACCGAGAACTGGATCCAGAATCGCCTCGAAATTGCAAGCGGGTTTTTGCGCCGCCCTTGAGTGCGAAGGGTAATATCTGAAGACAGAGTAAACCAGCACGCAACACAAATCTGGCATTAAGTCCACCTCTGATAGTGATTGTTTTTGCCCTAAACCCATGGCTCAACATACCTGCTTCAGTTAGGAAGGTAAGAAGTGTCACACATACATGGTTAGGTCCGTAATTCAAGCTAGATGGTGTATATTCGTGGTGTCCAAAGCAGATGGGCAATCGCTTGAGTGGGTGTGCGAGGGTGGGAGCCGAAGGAGTTTACTCGCACCATGAGGTTCTGAGCACGAGGCTGTTACCGGCCGGAATGATCCGGGACCAGTCGATGAATGTCCACAGTGAAAGTATGCATGCTAAACGAATGATTGACCAGTAACGGCTCCTTCCCGGGAGATTTCGTGGGATCGACAACCAGACTCCGGACCGTAGCGGTGCGCAGGGTTCAATCTTTTCACCAGCAGTTGTGCTGGGGACACGAAGCGCGGCAAAGCCATCAACAATCAGTTCCATTAACCTGTGGATATCATAAACCACATCAAGTAAGACACGAGTCTGCATATATGACGGCATGTCTGAGCAGCCCGCCGATGCTGTACCTCGCGCAAGTCATGTAATCACGACACTGAATCGCTGATCGCAAGTTAATTGTATCTCGGTGCTGCCATCTAGTGCGGACTGACCTGGGGGTGCTCAATCTCATGTTGGGTGCCATCTGGGCTCTAGCTATGTGATGTGCTCCTACTGTCCCTGCGTAGAGCAGGTCCAGTGACTTGTGTACCCGGTAAGCGCCGTTAAACGGATCAAACTGACATCTCTGCGATAGAAAAGAGGTTATTTCATTAAGAGACATTGTGACGAGAAGGTGGACTGCAAGCAGTGTCATCACTTTTTCGGTGGCCTTACAATCCTAACACAACCAAATAACTTTTGCTTGTTCTCATGTTGGCTCGGTCTCGGTTATTTTACTGTTCCATATATTCCAAGACTAGTCAATGTTGCTGTCGGCGCTTTCTATCTCGACACGTCTATCCAAGGGACCGCTCAAAACCCGGCTGGTCGAGCTCTGTCCGACCCAAGGACGACTTTGACAATGTTTTGTCCTCGGTTTCTTCCCGGTCGTCCAGGGGCAATGCCTCCAGCAGCACAAAACTAATTGCGCCCACGGGCACCCCCGACATTCGAAAACTAATCAAAGCGAACGCAAGACACTGGGCATACCTTCCTCACGTACTTCGTCGCCTAGAAGGGTTCGGAATCCCTCGCGCTCACCTACCAGATCTCCTTTCCTTCTTCCTCGCCGACATTCGCCAAGGCATGCTCTCAGACGAGTCTCAGTCTGCAAAGTTTGACCTCGGCCGATTCACGTTCGCATCCGCAGACACGCACTCTGGCCAACGACTCGACCAGATCCTCTCTCAGCTCTTCTTCACCTGGGCCTCCGATCCCGCGAAACAACGCCATCTCCTCGCCTGCGTCCCCCAATCTACCCTCGACACGCTCTCACGCCTCTGTCGTGCCGCGGACCTGTCGTATCCCGCTGAGCTCTTCCCGAAAGCGCGCGCGATGAGACGCAAGTTTGTGATGCACGTCGGTCCGACGAACAGCGGCAAGACGCACATGGCGCTTCGCGCGCTGGCGGCCTCCAAGTCGGGTCTCTACGCAGGGCCGCTGCGTCTGCTCGCGCACGAGATCTGGGAGCGGCTCAACAGGGGGCAGATCGTTCCCCTCGGGACGGAAGCCGAACCTGGCTCGGAGCCCGACACGAGCACCCACATGGACGTCGCCAACGAGACCGGCTTCCGGCCGACCGTGCGCAAGGAGGGCCACGCCAAGTACGCGCGACCGTGCAACCTGCGCACGGGAGAAGAGTGTCGGATCGTCGCAGACAATGCACCGCTCCTGAGCTCGACGGTGGAGATGGTTGGCTTTGACAAATTGCTCGACGTCGCCGTCGTGGACGAGATACAGATGCTCGCGGATCCGGAGCGTGGTGCCGCGTGGACCAACGCCGTCTTGGGTCTCCCCGCGCGCGAAATCCATCTCTGTGGCGAGGAGACCGCTGTGCCACTTATCCAAGACATCCTCAAAGACACTGGAGACGAGCTGGTCGTCAATCGGTACGAACGACTCACGCCCTTGGAGATCCAAGAATCATCGTTGAGTGGCGACTTGTCACAAATTCGAAAAGGCGATTGTCTCGTCGTGTTCTCGCGAAGCGGGATATTTGAGGTCAAGGCGAAAATAGAGGAAAAGACTGGCCTGCGTTGCGCCGTCGCCTACGGTAGGCTTCCACCCGAGATTCGATCTGAGCAAGCCGCGCTTTTCAATGACTCCAAGAGCGGTTATGACGTTATCGTCGCCAGCGACGCGGTTGGAATGGGGCTCAACCTGTATGCACGCCTTTCCTGTGTTGCGCCGTTGCAACCTTGTCACTCATACGTTATATTGCACAGAAAGATCAAGCGCGTGGTATTTGAGACGCTCCACAAGTTCGACGGTCGGGAAAGGCGCCCATTGTCCGTATCTCAAATAAAGCAGATCGCCGGGCGGGCTGGGCGTTATGGACTACACGGCCAACCTGGCGGTTTCGTCACGACGCTGCACAAAGAGGACATACCCACGCTCTGTCGGGCACTTGCAACTCCTGTGCCCTCTCTCAGTTGTGCTACCCTGGACCCGCCAGCTCATTGGATGGAAGCCGTCTCCCGCGTCCTTCCGCTCAATGCCTCCACCCAGACGCTCCTCGAGGTGCCATCTTACCTTTCTGGCATCCGCCCTCCCTTTCGTGCTGCCTCCCAAATCCGACTAGACCAATTGAGCCAGTTCATCGACACGCACGCCAAGGGTCTGCTCTTGTCCGACAAGCTCCTGTTTAAGAACTGTCCCGTGCAATGGTCTGACCCCGTCGCGCTCGACGCGCTCGCACAGATCCTCCGTCTATACACCCACGCGATCCGCGTCCACCTCGACGCAGTCCTATCGGTGACGTCATTTATGGATGTATTGGAAAGCGTAGAAGGGATGATGCTGCCAAACCGGGATGGGGCGAGGTCAACGACGAAGGCGAAGGTGCGCTCGCGCGCCTTGTATGCGCTGAGACACCTGGAGGGTATGCACAAGGTGCTCGTGTTGTACCTCTGGCTGTCGTTCCGCAACGCGATGGCGTTTTATGAGGCGGACAGAGCGTACGAGCTGAAAGCGCGCGTGGAACGTGTGCTCGAGTGGTGTCTCCGACGGGTGTCGTCGTCGTCTTATTCGTCACTGCCTCGGGCGAGGTTCGAGGTGGCCGGTGATGGTCTCGTGCGGTCTGGGTCCGAGTCAGAGCGGGCGGACAGGTTGGACTATCAACATCGGCGGAGGGTGAGGCCGGGAGGAAGGGACTGGGTGGCAGGGGTGGCGGCCGCGAAAACGGTCGCACAAAGTGGGCACCAGCGGCGAGCACTAGATCGTTGACGGGTTTCGTGGGGAGAAGGATAGCAAGAATAGAACTCGACACTACGCTTGCATTAATTTTCTGATGCGATGTTTTCTGACGGATCTCGTCTCGTGAGCCGTCAATGGCAGGTAAGAAAAAAAAAGCAAAGCACGTGACCTCAGCGCGTCAGAACAAGCCAACACCCGCTTCTATCGCCCACGCGTCCTCTCAATTCATTCCGGTAGTCAGAAACAAAACGAAGACGGGCTGGCCCTTCTTTTTTTTTCTTGATCGGAAACTGGCAGCTTCTTACCAGCGTACTGTATCATCTGCATTTCAGCCAGACAACCAGCCTCCCTCTCTCGACGCGTTCGTCTCGACGACTGGCAAACCCATTTTTTCCATCACAAAGTAGAGGAGATTTCTTTGATTGCGCCAACTGGAACCGTGAACGCAGCCTGCACCGAGCCGACAACCTACCATCGTTTCGTCTTCCTCTCCTTCTCTCCATCGGCCTTCCGCACCATGACCAAGGCCGTCCCCGCTGTCTCCGGGTTCCTTCTCCTCGTGCTTACATTGGCCTCCTTGTTTTCCCCTTGCTCTTCCCACCCGGTTGTGCCGGTGCTCGCGCAGGCCCAGACCCAGGTTCGAACTCTGGCGGAAACAGCGCCCGCAGGAACGACGACGATCCCCGAGGGTCCACGCACGCTCCTCGGGAAGCCCTACCGAAGACGAGGACGCGGGCGAGTGCGAGGCACGACGAGCAATACAGATGGTACGCGGCAATGCCAGGCGGCGGTGTCCCGGCACAGCGCCGGCGGCACGGGCCCCGCCGACCGTGGCGATGCCGAGTCGGATGGTGGCACCCTGCTGAGCGGTGTCGGCGTAGGCGCTGACACTGACCGTGAACTGGACGTTGGCGGTGCGTCGAGAGAAGGAGCTCACGCTGCGGGTGGGCATGGTTGGCCACAGATGCAGACACAGGTGCAGACGGGAATCGGAACGGGGACGAGGATGGCACTGTGCGCCTCGCTACCACTGCCCCTCGTTGTCAACACGATCTGGGGTCTATCGAGGGCAAGACGGCCACCTGTGCAGTGTGGCCATCGTTCGGATGAAGGGGAGGACGGATCCGAGGAGGTTCTGACGAGAGTTGTGGGCAAACAGGATGGTGGCGGCCTTCCGTCGTGATTGCGCCGCTTGAACGAAAATAAGAGACCGCGGGCGGTGAGGAGAACGGAAACCGAGGTGGTTGGTAGGATAGAGCATGGCCAGCAAAGGGACTAGTGTCGAGACCTCGAGGCTGGGATTAAACGTTTGCATCCGGGTGGGGTTTTTGGGGGGAAAAACGAGCGGAAAAAGGGTCCGCGTTCACGAGGCAAGGAGTGGGTATAATCGATTAGTGATGGGCCAGCCGTTTGCAGCGTGTCTGTCCTTCCATGTTTTCCATAGCCATGACAGTATGCCAGATGGATGGCTGACCACACCCGAGTCTGCTCTAGTGTTGCTCCTTCCAGTTCGGTTGAGCCCAGAGGCAACATTGCTGCGATTATAACTACAACTTGAAGACGAACAGGAGTGGACACAAACGCCGCAGTTGGCCTGCTTGCAGCCACCCGATAGTTTGCCAAATGAGACATTCCGACGGGATTGGCAAGGAAGAAGCGCGACGGGAAAGGCTCAGGGCAATGGGCGTGGGACGTCGTGCCAATGGATAGAATCGAGGCGGTAAACTTCGAATAGGGCACTGATCCGGATGCGATTTTGAATTGGCATACACAGCCATCTGGGAGAGGAAGGCACCGCGCCCCTTGATCAGCGCAAGCATGATCCCAAGCTATTACTATGAAAATATTAGATATGCGGCCGGGTCGCAAAAAGGGGAAAAAGTGAGTACGCGTCGAACCGGTCCTAGACAGGGAACGGACTAACAGAGCGCTCGGGCGGGCGTCTCTGTTTCTGAGATACCTGATGATGATGATGATGATGGCCTGAGTATACCATCCCAGCTACAACCAAGCCTTGAAGCATCAACTTGAGGGCAAGAACGGACAAATTCCGCACGTGTCCGCAGATGAAATGCCACCCAGCCCCGAAGCCTACCTTGCGGATACCCGAAGGACACAAGATTCTCTAGGAACGTGCAGTTATGATGGCCCACACCTTGCATCCGATGTCATGTCAAAACGGCCAAGTCATGGCAAGCCCCGAAAGACGGACATGGAAGGGCCAACGTGACGTCAAAGGTTGCTGAGGTATACAGCATCGGATTGTTTATAACGTGGGCCCAGCGGGTAGACCGACGTAACCGCGTACCTCTCTAGCCCAATGCTGACAGACTATTTGTTTTTGTTGTTTCTTCTCGTGGTAATCCCGCTAGCCACCTTCCTGTGGAAGATGGCTCGGAATCATGGGACTAGCATATTCGGTCTAATTGCATGTGTTATTTTCTCTATGTTCGCGCGCTCGGGCGTTAAGAACGATCTTCTAGGCGCCGGTGGCACCACACGAAGGACAGCTAGCTACCATCATGAGCGATCTACCAGTTCCTGGAGGAGACGAGGAGGACAGGTGCATACTTGAACTAGGCTTCAGCGAAGAGTCGTGTCTGACCTGGCCCTCTTGGCCCATCTAGGTGGAGAACGCTCATCCCGGAATCAGACGCGGCAGTCGAGAAATACCTCTTCCCAGAAATCGACATCGACCTCGCAACGTTCATCCGCTGTATCACCTTCCGTGCGTTTTCGGTCGTGTTCCTGAACGTGAATCCCGATCCTCTCGTGTTTGCGGAGGTGCAGCGGGTGACGGGAGCTGTATCGGAGGTCTACAGCAACGGGAAGGGACGAAACGCGCTCCCTCGTGACGTCCAAGACACTTTGAACGAATGGCTTCCTCGCCGACAACCCCCGCACCCCCTGGATCGTATCTTGCCTGCATACGAGGCGTTGTGGCGCATCGTTGCCATGATCGTGGTCACTTGCGAGGGCAACCAATCGAAGCGCTGGGTGATGATGGACTTTCGCGACAATCCCCGGGACGGACAGTACAGGGCGTCCTCTGGAGGCGATGAAAGAAGCGTCTCGGCTATCACGAATAACGCCGTCGACCGTCTTATGCCCATCGCTCGTCCACAGCATCGCGCTGACTGGCCACAACTGAACTGGATTCGGTATACCACCGGCCATGCGACGGCTGGGAGCCCTCCAACAGTGCTGGAAGCGCTGAAATTTGCGGCGTTGTTGGCGGCGACGGTCGTTGGGCGAGTTGGGTTGCACTATCAGATAGTGTCTGTGCAAGGGAACGGGGGTTCTCTGGCGTCTCCATGGGTCGGGCGGAAGATTGTTGGGGGAGACAGGGAACCCGATAATCTCCCCATTAGTGCAGTAGACAAGTTTGCTCACACCAGCACGACCAGACAGGCCCATTAGGGGTCGATCTGGATGCATATGAAGTAGATGTTCGTCTTGGACGCCCATCTGGACCGATATTCAGGGACTGATCACGCCAAGCACATGTCCATGTACTCTCTCCACGCCATGCCCTGCCACGCTCGCAGATCAGAGGACAGCACAGGCAGATATGAGCGGGACGTGTTCGGCATGGGGGCGGGGCTCTAATAATTAGAGCCCCGCTACATGTAGGGCACTGGAGCCCAGACCAGTTCATCAGGAACAACCAGCCTGCCAAAGAAGGCTTGATCAATCCGTCCATGGTAACTTGACCTCCATCATTCATGTGATGCAACTCCATCAAGTGATGGTCAGGATTCAGGCGCCGCCGCGGGCATGGCGGACGTGCTGCTCGCCATCCAAATGGAGCGGTTGCGCGTAGAAGAAGCGTTGGCTGCGCGGGATAACGTGGTAGCCCATCTCGAGGACGCGTACATCTCCGTCCGCCAAAAGGCCGAGACGATATCACGGTTGGAGCAAGAACTCCAGGTGTTCAAGCGTGCCTCCACGCCAGCGAACACGAACTCGGCGAATTCCGAAATGACGTCGAGGACACCGCGGTCCGACCCCAGTCAAACGTTCGAAGGGCTCGAAGTAACTCAGGCGGGTACTACTGTTGTTGCGTCATCGAGATTTTGTGCATGGCACTCATAAAACCAACACAGGGAATCTCAGATCCTCCCCGAACAGCATTGATCGAATCTCCGTGCACCCCCGACAGGCTTGGGGACAGCCTACAAAGCAACTCGGCTTACAGCAGACAAGTTTACATCAACAACTCTGCGTTGATCAGGGATTCGTGTATTCCCACCACCCCAACACCGTCAGATGATGCAGAGAGTCAGGTAAGCGCATATATGCACCATGTACTGTGGGGGCGATTCTCTGAGCTTCGACATAACTTGCTCTCTCCCGGTGTAGGTTTCGTTTCCCGTTTCCGAGGGGGGAATACCAGCCGAACGGACGGTTGCTGCCAGGCAAGCGGTGCTCGCGGCTCTTCCTCTGCCGTCGGGTATTCCGGATGATGCACTGCAGCCGATCATGATTCACCCCCCTCATACACTCCAAGAATTCCTCGGAAACGTTTCTGGCGTAGGTCCATTTTGAATTTCACTTGCGACACTGACTTGTTCAAGTCTCTCAGGGACTTGTGAGGACATACTTTTGACATTAACTCATCCCCTGATCCCGGATTCAAATAACTCATGACCCCCCAGACTTAGAAACTACAGAGTCTTAGCCCAGCTAACGACATACTGGTGCCCCGACAAGGAAGAACACGGGTATTTCCTCACACCGGTATTCAAGTGCAATACAAATCCCCGTGTCGCTACAGCGCATCGCTGGTCCAGTGTCGATGTAATCGGCCAAATGAGCAAGCAAACCGGTGAGGTGGCGTGTAATCTCGACTGCCAGTCTGACCAGTCTTCACAGAGTGCTTTTATAACAAGGACGGAAAGTGGTATTACGCTGGTACCTACAAGGCCTTCCGAATGGATGATCTTACTGTTCAAGAGTGGGAAGCTCTGTCGACAGAGGTAAAATCGCCAAAGTCGTTCACGATCTCGCCTCGTGGACACATTTCGTTTTCGCAGACGGCTCAAGCCATCGTCAAGGACACTCTCGCCAGCCGCAAGAACGTGTCACCTCAGAACCATTACGAAACGTCACAGCTTTACGCTGCGGGAGCGTTGCGTGTAGCCTGCGTCGGTCTGCAATGCATCGGATTTAGCGGCGACCTGTATCGCGGTGTGATCGAACAATCGAGGTGCGCTTACTGGAGCCGAATCACACCATGGGCATCTGTCAGGGCGGCGACAGCGCGAAGCGAGACGAGCGACGAAACCCAATCTGCCCTGCCTTGAAGACCCTCCGAGTCTTACCTTTCGGTTTGTCTTTTTTTTGTTTCCAGTTTGGTGTACGCGTTCCTGGTACTGTCCCTGTAACCAATGACACTGTGTTCCCTACACCCAAAGTTGTTG
>JBBPLU010000203.1:0-16177 GCA_038089935.1 Boletellus emodensis | reverse complement strand
GAATCTTCCTGCGCGAAAACTTGACCATCCATTCCATGTCAGTCCTTGGCGCGAAAAGAGAGAAACCCACACGTACCACGGTCACATACGTACCGTCTTCGAGCATCTCTTTGTGCGGTACGAGCTCGCACCCAAATATTTTTGGCAACAGGACACGCCACCAAGCCCAATATACGACGCCGAAAAATATAACGCCGATACCGACGACGCAGTACCTGTCGTTCGAGTGTGTTACACAGTTCAGCGCAACGACATGAAGTCAACGCGTGCGACGCACAGATAATATGGCAACGGAGGCGTGTCCCCGACCCCACCGGGCGGGCGGAGAAATGGTGCAACGATGACTATAAATTATGATACATGAGCTGCGGTAGAACCCTCGCAAGACGATACTCACGGAACGCAGATGCAATGACATAGAATGCTGCTAGAGACAGCCAGACTGAATGGCTTGCATCAACACCAGTTTCTCTCGGCGAGGGGCCCACCTACCCTTGAATGGTCTGGGGATATCCGGCCTCTTCCAACGCAGCCAAAACAGACCCTGCACGAGAGTTGTCAGGGATGAAAGGAGACGACAGACACGAAAGACACACAATAGCAACAAAGAAATTAATGATCTGCATAGGGTACCCTTCCACATCAATTATGAAGGGGTACGCGACATTCATGGGCGGTGCGATAATGATGATAACCTACACGGAGTTCGATCAGGATACTCCACGCAGGTGACCAGGGCTGTACGCACGGAGGGGATCAAGTGCAGAATGAGACCAGGTATAGGCGACTTTCCCGTGGGCCAGTTGGATGCCCAAAACTTGTTTCCGAACGGGAGAGGAACACCCTCCTTTGCGAGTTCTGTCGGGAGTGAATCCATGGACACACGTTAATGCCTAGAACGGAATAGGACGAGATGTATGCCTACCCTGATTAACGCGGGCATAGGCGAATGTCTGTATAGATCTATGGGCATCAACTCGAGCGATCAAAGATATCACGACATACAGCAGTGATGACGTTCTTGGGTGAGATATTAGCACGAGAATTAAAACGGCAGATATATCAACACTCACTCCTAGTGCACTGTATTATCAAAGCCAACCACGGTTAGAAAGCGGGCCATAAGAGCGTGCGGATCCTACCTGAGAGCAACAAATACACTCAGCGCACGCTCAGCTGCCGTTCCGAACACATTTCGAAAGAACAGCGCTGCTACAGTCACTCCAGTAGATTCAATCTCGGCCTGGTCACCAACAATAATCATGTCGATCACCTCAGTAACGGGCAGATCACTCATGGAAAACGAACAGGGTCGACGCACCTTGGTAGCGGCGCTAAAATATGCGACATTCGCAAGGACGTAGAGCGCGGCGCAGATGCCCAGTCCAAGAGGTCCAGCGATCATAAGGGTCCGGACCGGATTTCGCACATTGTTAAGCACGTAGTTGACAGCCGACCAGCCAGAATACGCGGAAAGGACTTTGAAGGTCGCCGTCGCATACTATGTACTGTCATCGGCACGTGATCTCATCATCGGTAGGAGATACTCACATCTCCACCATTATGGGAACTGCCAGCGAATGCATTGCGAAAGTTGACATGCGGATCGGTGATGTGTGTGTTTCCCGAGAGCACTACCCAGCCTGTTACGACGACAAAGGTAAGAATGATGATCTTGATAGTCGTCAGAAGCTGAAACACGAAATCGTTAGAGATCGTCAAGAGACCATAAACAAGAAGACATCACATTCATGACATGTACGCCCGTGTGGGGCATGAAACCATGGAGTAGAGTTGTAAAAACCATCGCTGGGGATAATGTTCGATCAGCGCTCATTATTCACACGAGATTGGACAACATACCTCCGACAGCAATCCCACGTTCGGACCAAACTGGTACAACTTTGCCCGCCGCGACGACGATGCTAAAAAAACATCACAACTATATCCGGATACAAAGTCCCGCCAAACCACGCACTTGCTCGCAAAGACCTATACACCAACCAAGGTCAAGACCACACGCGGACGAACGTGTCCAATATACACTTACGATGCACCCGCTCGCGTTGAACCGAAGCAAGATCGCGTTCGCAGCAAACACCACCGTGGCGAGATATTTCGGCTTCTGATATACAGCTTCCAGGTAGACCTTTTCGCCTCCACTACGGGGATACATCGTCCCGAGTTCGAGCCAGATGAATAGGCCACAGAACGATAAGAGGAAGCCAAGCACCCAGAGCATGAGCGACGCCCCGACAGAGCCCACTCCACTCAGAATGGTGGAGGACGTCGAGAAGACGCCCGAACCGATGATATTCCCAACGATAAGGAGCGTGCACGATGCAACACCGAGATGGCGCCCAAGGCCTCCGGAAGCGTCTATGTGTTGCACCCATTGAACAAAGACGATGGCAAGGAGGGGAAAAACCAAGGCACCTTCTTCAAGAGAGAGTCCACCTGGACCTACTTCGGTGACGGACGTTGTAACATCGGGCACATGTAATCTCTCCTTAATCGTATGGTCGGAGCTTTCCTCGTCAAGCTTGGTCTTGGGGAACCACGTCCGAAGGCTTGCAGACATGGTGGAGGAAGTAGCCGCTAGATAAGGGTTCTGGGACAGATCCCAGCAGTGGGGGTTTTATAGTACGTCCCATAGTATTAATCACTTAATGGGAGATAGCGAGCGCGCAACGAGTATAGTCGACATGCTGTGTTCAACGACACTGTCTGTAGTCGGAGTTAAGGGTATCGCATCCCGTTCTTCAGGGCACGTTTCAGGCGGAGCTTCGTGGAGGTTGATCTGGGTGCGCGATGGGGCCATCGAGCCAGAGATTTCGATACGCCTCAAACAACAACATAACTACGAGTCTCACATTGAAAGTTCAAAATTCTCGAGGTTAGGGTTTATCAGGTCACGTGACATATCTTTATCGGCATTAGGGTGAACCCGGAAGCGGCTCATTCGCCTCACGATATTGTGTAGATGTCCTGGAAGTGACAGACACGCGATGCACGCCCTGAGCCATTGTATTCACAAGGAACAAGCCGCTGCTCACGCATCATAAGCACGTTCTCCCGTTCTCGCCCTGGCGAGCATGGAATGATGGACGGCACGGTTGTCACAGGAAAAAGACTCAGCGTATTGGGGATGTTCTCCTAGATTACAGGAAAGGCCCAGCGAACCATGGCCGGGAAGTTTGGTACGGCGCACTAGGACGAGCGAAGCAGCCAGAGATTCCCGCGATCTTTACACGGTAAACATCGACGCCGATTAAAGCGGTGTGCCTGTGCATAAACAACAAGTTCCGGTCCAGCTCTTGCGCCCGGATGTACCTGTTATCGCCCTCCGGGCCCATCGACGCCGTTGGGCCCGATCCCAGAAGCCGTCGTATGCTTCGGACAGCCTCTGAAACCGTTCTCACTCCACTGGCGTTTGCACGGTGAGCAAAGAATGATTCCACGGCAATTAAAGAAACGTGTTGCCGCTGACTTCACTTGTCCGTCGTGTGGCCATACGGTGGCGTTTTTTATTCGGGACTCTCTAGATATTGCTCTAGACATGAATCATGAAGATAACACGTACCATATTAATATTGTGACATTGACAACACGAGTGACAACGTTCACTCATTTGGAGTTTCGAGTGTGCCTATGTGTCTCCCACAGCACAGATTAGAATGTGGGTCCCAGGTGTTTGTCCGCTTCGATGCTCTCGTTCTTTGTACGTCCCTTAGCAGGACACATGTTGTGCCACTCAAGCTAGTCGGAGCTACCACACGCCACGTGGTCACGTAATCGAAAGTTTATGTTCGTGTGCAGCGATGATCGATGCCATGTGCAGACACAGATTTAGGACTCCAACCGCATGATGAAGTGGTCTGCGTTGATGGGCCTGAACGTTAGCGTTCAATACAACGAGCGATAGACGATGGCACGCTCAGAAGTCAGCAGCGCATACAGCTTGGAAGAATTTTGATACTTAGGTCATCGGCCAGGTGGTCCACTGGCACGTTGAGTGCCTAGTGTGAGAAGTAGTTGGCACCAGCGCATATCACAATCAATGGCATAAAAGACTTCAGGGTCGCTCGCATGTACGAAGCGTCGAATACAGTCGACTCCCTCTTCACACTTGGGTATCCCAAGTTTTCAGCTATCACCGTAATGGCCTCCATACTCGCTTATAAGACATACTTTTGTGTCTATGCCAAGGGGTACGTCACGTATGTGTTCGTGTTCATTGTCCACTGAGGCAGGCTAGTATTGCTGCCTCTTGTCAGACATTATACGTGTGGTGCAGTCATGTGTATGTGCGAGTGAAGAGTAAGGTAGCACGGGTGCTATCATCTCGTGGTGAACCTGCAGGGGGGCCAGGTTGGTGAGATCTCTGGTGTAGTAGCACAGCAACGTTGCAAAAATAGAATGACCCAAAAATATAAAATGAATGACCACCGCAGGGGTCGAACCTGCAATCTCCTGATTACATCTCATCGTAGTCAGACGCGATGCCATTTCGCCAGGCGGCCTACACAAGCACTGCTCAAGCGAGTATTGTTCTATCGGGTCTTCGTGGGTCAAATACAAGAAATCATCTAAAATATCGCTAAAGTACACTGGATGATGGATCTATTCAAATCATGTATGGTCGTTGCTATGTGTTACATTCTAGGTTTAATTCACCTCTTTCAGATGCTAGACCTGCGAGCACTGGTAAACATGGGGTCCGACGGGCTTGGTGCGAATCTCGTGGCAAAGCGAACAGGTGACAGCGCGGCCGAAGGAGAGCGAAGAGCGCCACTTTTTGCGATAGCAATGCGAACAAGAATCGTATGAAAGGTGATAGATATTATTGGTGTTATCTGACGCAACCCTGTCAGCAATGTTATCGGGGTTCCAAAAAATACAAGGCGAACCATATCCAGCACAATCAATTGGCCAGGGCTCTGATAAGCGAAACACACGAGTAGGACAAAGAGCGTGAGAGTATACAGAGCCGCCGCATCGATCAGAATGCGGAACAGCAATTTACCCTCGATCATGCGCCGAGAAAGTACCCGGATTACTCCCGGTATATCTCGATTCGACTTCCAAATGCCATAGGCCAACAGAGCTGTTCATCAAAACCATGCCAAAATCACCCTAGTGACAAGTGAGAAAAACCAGATGCCGGTCAGCTCACCTGAACTGAGTACGTTTGTGACTAAAGTCAGCAGGTAGAAGAGAACAGGAAATTCTCCGATATCTGGTAGTACGACATCTCCTGGATTTGTTATATGTGATGAACTGTAGAGAAACCCTGCGGAAGTTGCTGGTGATGCTGAGTTCAAGTTGAACTGTAATCGGAACATTGGGAACACACCAAGAGCAGCACACCACAGCACCACGGGCAGCATGATGAACTCAGAACGTTGCCAAACAACATAACAGCGATATATCTGGTTCACTATGAGAATAAAGTGTTCATGATCATAGGGACCTACCACAACTCCGTCACCTAACAACGTCTGTAAAACGTAGGTGGCGTTCTTGACGACAAACGTTATCTGTGTCACATCGGCGAAAAAACCTGGTGGGCCCCCTGGAAAGGTTTCCGCGTTGGTAACGAACCCGTCCACGAGTCGCCGGACGTCGACTACCAAATGCTCGACACGACATTAATATACTAAATTTAGCTCGGATGAAATCTTACGATTGTGCTGAGGATCGTCAGAGTTAGTGCAACCAGCACCATCGACCAATTAGTTCCGTCCTCGGAACCTCTGTGGGTTAATGCCCACATGGCTCCGCAGAACAATACTAATGAAATACCTGTGGTGACAGAACCGGTTTGTCAGACGCATGGTGGAGGACGGGAACAGTCCAAAGTGTCACCATAAAGGATACCCTCTAGTGAGGTGGAAAGTATCGTAGTGGTGTCGAGTCCGAGCCCCAAAGGGGACGTCATAACCAATCGCTGGCGCCTCTTAGCGCCCAAGTGAAGTGGGTTGAATGGTGTTTCCGTCCGTCCGTCTGACTGGGTCCACTATAAATTCAAACCTGTTGCAGAATCGGTGCCCCCACTGCGGTCCCACCTTGGTTACGTCGTGCCAAACCGCGATCGTCGGCAGTACTCCAACTTGGGGTGGGACGTCAACGTCGAATGACATGCCGTCCGCGTCGGGGGTCCACAGTATCGCACTGCTGTGCCTCAAAGACATCATGAAGTCAACGTATAGAAACACCGCTAGATGATTGGACGGTCAGGGCCTCAGACTCTCGGAGCCGGGCATAGCAACGGCTCCTCTGGTCCCCTTGTACTACCGTGCCAATCGAGATGAGAGATCCAGGACGAAGGGTCAGCCACTCGTAACGCCATGAACACAGTTGTCAACCCAGAGTGCGAATCCGGTATTCACCTGGACAAGAACCTCTTGGAAGAGAGCTATTCCGAAGTGATCTTGCGGTGTTTTGATGATACCCATTGCTTGCACTGCGACGTTGATACCGAGTCAGTGCGAAGTTTCAACACTGGTGTTGAATGAGGCGGCCTGTGTCGGGGCACCGACGGAACACTGCAACGACGGCCATGTCAGGCACACGCCCCCAACAATGTGCCCAGACCGAGTTCATCGGATCTTTCAATGATGCATCGAAGTGAGCGTGGAAATACTGAATCGCCGATAGCCGGGCCTCCTACCAGGGCTGTAAGATAGCAGAATCTCGGGCGAGTGGGTTAGGCGTCACCGGTCACCTCTGCCAGCGACAAGACTCCGTGCAATCGCCGCGTCTGTGGTAGTGGTCGGACTTTGAAAGGCATAACTTGCGCTGCTAAAAACAATTTGGTTGGTGGATACTCTTTCAGGCGTAACGCCGCTCGGGCTGCTTGACAATAGCAACCACGTAATGGGAAGGGGGCACATTGACAGCTGGTAGGTGTCAAGGTTGCGTCATGGCTTGTAGTGTGCATGCGTTTTTGCACTCGCCTGTGCATGACCCATAACAGGTCCGGTTGGCTGTCAGGGGCACCCGTAACCCTCTAACCCAGTTGCATTCATACAGCGTACAGTACTGTATGCCAAAGTTTCCAGATGTCTCGAGTTTTACCTCCCCGCTTACCCGTGCACTGGCAATTGTCGGGGCTCTTGACCCCGTGCGTCTCGCACAGGTTCTTCTCGACCTTTTGTCTGTTGTTGGCTCACATTTCTGGGATGGAAGACGAACATGGCCCGAATTTATCTCTCCCATGGCCAGCCTCGTCAAACGGCAATCAGGACATCTGGCGAAGCTCGTTCATGAGCACAGCAAAGTCCTGCCAAATCTCCAACTCGAACCTGGCAGTGTAGACCCATCATGCCATGATGACTTCCCTCAAGCTGTTGCCATTCTAGACCTCCACGACGTTCCGGACCATCACCTCGAGTCCCAGTACATCACGTTGGCTGATATCGACCTGATGGTGCTCGTACCCATTTTGCTCAGCTTAATTATCGGTTTCGGGACAGGCCGGTGGTCTCCCCCTTTCATGCTCATCGTACACAATTCCATCTACGCTCTCATGGTCGGACGTGGCACACTCAGACTCATTCGGAGAACTTCAACGCACCCCACGGAGTTGGACCCTGGTTCCGGGTGTGCAGTACTCTTGGACGACGACTTGATGGTGGTGATTCAGGGAAGCCAAGAGGTCGTCGAGGCGATCACGGAAGGCGGTTTCTACCTCTCGCTTGGAGATCCCAGGTCGCAATCGCTCACAGAAGGTCAGTAAACTAAAGTCTCCCCGAGCCAGAAATGGGAAATGGAGCAGGCCGTTTCCGGTGCTCTATATGGAGCATTGGAAGGAGGGTGCTGTGGCGGATGCGAGGCCATCGCGACCTGGTTATTGGGTCTCAGCTTTGCTATTCCCTACTTCAGACAGATATGTTTCGCTGCCGCCTTTGGGTGCATGATGGTTACGATATGCCGGTGGAGATCCATCGCATCCAACAGCGACAGCACGTCACAAATCGCGAGAGCACGGCGATTGTTAGCGAGGGTGGCGGGCGAGTTCCTTGGGACACTGGTCGTAGTGGCCTCCTTCACGTTCGAATTTCCCGTCACGCTATGGCTTTCCGGCGCGTCGTGCTTATCTCTATCCTTCTACATTACCTTGGTATTGCAATCCCAAAATTACCCCATCCGGGCGCAACGATTCCTCAACGCACTACCACTACCAGCGGACCGCCCACCAATCAAAAAGTGGCTATTCCGCACGCGAGCCTCAGCAGCAACATTTGCATGCCTTGTTCTCTGTCGGGACAGTCCCCGGCCCGTCAATGACATCGACGTGTGCGGCATGCTGGACACGTTGATCCCAAACGAACGTGATGTCTGGCGAGCGTGGAAGAAGAGGGTTTCCGACCGCATCGTACACGAGACGGACATCGACTTTGCTCCGACTATACCTACGTTTCCCGACTCGGAGCGTCAACAGCGGCTCAAGCTTCTCTTGGACGAAGCGCAATCTGCGTACGAGACCTATACTCGTTTGCCACCCCGACAGCACGAAAGCGCCTCCGTGTCAGGAAAAGCGCTTTTGTAATTCCGATTCGTGCCACGGCTAAACTATATAGAGATTATAAAACTTGAAGCAGAATAGAATTAAAAATGACCTAGGGAAGTCCTCCGATCAGTACCAGAGGGAATTATTCACATTTCTTTCAGCTTTGCGGTAGTTGGGGAGGTCGCTCGACATCCAGGATGTTGCCGCAGCATTGCCTTGATGCGATCTCAAATCACCCCGGCCACCTTGCTTGTCTTCAAGAGACCAGGCCTAGGTCATTGTGGCTTTCATGGCGACCGCATTTTTTTACAGGACCTCGAGGGCCTTTCGCAAAATGGGCGATTCGTACATTGTAAATCATGGCTCATAAGGGGTTACAATGAACCTCCCCTATGTATACACTCAAGTATCAGCCCTTCAGCGACATCATATATCAGAATGTTGATGTCGGCGCATCTTCATCAGCACAATACAGTACATATTGTCGATACCAACTCGTGGCACGTGCGATCAGTGTGTACGTACCCGAGATAAAGGGCAGGGTAAGGTCTGGGTAAAGGTCCTGGTGCGAAGGTACACTGGAGGAGAGAGAAAGCACACGTTGACAATTGGAGGACAGGGGGCGGCAGTAGTGGGGGGCAAGGATAAGCGACGGAACTAGCGTATAAAAAAGTCAAGGGTGCGTGTGCTTGCGACGGGGATGATGATGATCCATCTCGAGGTAGCGACCGTTGCTAATCATTTGCCACACCAGCAGGTAGTTCAGGCTGGAATGAATCCCCGTCCTTGCCGTCGAAACGCACGCCCCTCGTCAACCAGCAAGGGGCCACTCGCAAACGAGTTTTGATCTCGCGCATCAGGTCCTCCAGGGGGTTGCATCGCGTATACCACGGATGGTGACGAGCGTGTCGGAGTCGGTATGAACTAGCCTGAAGGGCACACGCGCCTAATTAGGCTCGATTAGCAGATAGGCTTGAAACGCTCACGTGCACCTAAACCACTTTCTACTCACTATGCCCATGTCACCAGACCCCTCGGGTCTGCCCTCCCCGCTTATTCGCACACTGGCAATTGTCAAGGCTCTCGACCCTACGCGTCTCACACAGGTCATTTTTGACTTTTTATCCATCCTTCGCTCGCAATTTTGGGATGGAAAACGATCAGGGCCCGACTTCATTTATCCCATGACCAGTCTAACCAAACGGCAATCAGGACATCTGGCGAAGCTCGTTCATCAACATAGCAAAACTTTGCCAAATCTCGAACGTCGCGGTACGGACGCATCATGGCAGCGTGATTTTTCCCAGGCTGTTGCCATTCTGGACCTCTGCGAGGTTTCGGACCATCCCCTCGAGTCCCAGTACACCACCCCGGCGGATATCGATCTGATGGTACTCGTACCTATCCTGCTTAACTTAATTGTCAGTTTGAAGACTGTCTCGTCTCTCAGTTTCGCGTTTATTATCATGGATATTGTCTGGGTTCTCATCGTCGGGCCTGGCACACTCAAACTCATTCGAAGGAGCTCGGCACACCCCACGGAGTTGGACCCTGGTTCCGGGTGTGCAGTACTCTTGGATGACGACTTGACAGTGGTGATTCAAGGGAGCCAAGAGGTTGTCGAGGCGATCACGGAAGGCGGATTCTATCTCTCAGTCTGGGATTTCGAGCGGCAGTCACCAGCGGAAGGACAGCAAACTAAAGTCTCTCTGAGTGAGAGACGAACACTGGAGCTGGCCCTCGTTGATCTGCTGTGTGGAATGTTGGAGGGAGGGCGATTGGCGAGTACCTTGGGTTAGCGATGGCGGTGGTCCTCTTCAAGTTCGAATCCCCCGTCACGCTATGGCTTTACGGTGTGTCGGCGTTAACTCTATCCTTCCACATTGCCTTGGTATTGCAAGGCCAAAATTACCCCATCCGGACGCAACGATTCCTCAACGCACTACCACTACCAGCGGACCGCCCACCAATCAAAAAGCGGCCATTCCGCACGCGGGCCTCGGCAGCAACATTTACCTGTCTCGTTCTCTGTCGGGACAGTCCCCGACCTGTGAAGGATATCGACGTGTGTGGCGTACTGGACACGTTGATCCCCAATGAACGTGACATCTGGCGAGCGTGGAAGAAGAGGGTGTCGGACCGCATCGTACACGAGACGGACATCAACTTTGCTCCGACCATACCTACGTTTCCCGACTCGGAGCGTCAAAAGCGGCTGAAACTTCTCTTGGACGAAGCGCAATCTGCGTACGAGACCTATACCCGTTTGCCACCCCGACGGCGGGAAAGTGTCCCCGTGTCAGGAAAAGTGCTCTCGTGATTCTGACCCCCGCCGGCTACTCTGGACACGGTTCGAGTTCCATAATATACTTTGCACTGGCTAGAACCATGTAGACCGGAGGTCGTGGGTCAGGTGCTTACATAAAAGGTTCACATGCATGCTTCCCACTTGCTAACCCATGCCCAAGTTTCCGGATTTCTCGAGTTTGACTCCTCCGCTCACCCGCGCACTGGCAATTGTCGGGGCTCTTGACCCCGTGCGTCTCGCACAAGTTCTTCTCGACTTTTCATCTGTCGTTGGTTCGCAATTCTGGGATGGAAGACGAACAGGGCCCGACTTCATCTCTCCCATGGCCAGTCTCGTCAAACGGCAATCAGGACATCTGGCGAAGCTCGTGCACGAACACAGCAAAACACTGCCAAGTCTCGAACTTGAACCTGGCGGTGCAGACACATCATCCCAGGATGATTTCCCCCAGGCTGTTGCCATTCTGGACCTCCGCAATGTTCCGGACCGTGCCCTCGAGTCCCAGTACACCACGCCTGCGGACATTGATCTGATGGTGCTTGTGCCTATCCTGCTCAGCTTGCTCATCAGTTTGAGGACTGGCCAGTGGTCTCCCAATTCCGAGTTGATCACAATCGACTTTATCGGGGCCCTCATACTCGGACCTGGTACACTCAGACTCATTCGGAGGACCTCGATACACCCTACGGAGTTGGACCTCGGTTCTAGGTGTGCGGTACTCTTGGATGACGACTTGACGGTGGTGATCCAGGGCAGCCAAAGGGTCGTCGAGGCAATTACGGAAGGCGGATTCTACCTCTCACTTGGGAACCCCAAGTCGCAGCCGCCTGCGAAAGATCAACCACACACGAAAGTCTCCCAGAGCCAGAGGCAGGAAGAGGAGCAGGTCATGGCCAATGTCCTATACGGAACACTGGAAGGGGGGTGCCGTGGGGGATGCGAGGCCATCGCGATGCGGCTTTTGCATCTAAACTTTGCTATACCCTACCTCAGAGAGATCTGTTCCGTGGTGGTCTTTGGGCGCATGGTGGTTACGCTATGTCGATGGGGACTCACCGCATCCATCAACGACCGCTTACCACGAGTCGCGGGGGTAGCGCCACTGCGATTGGTGGCGAGGGTGACGGGCGAGTTCCTTGGGTTACTGGTCGTGGCGGCTTGCTTCACGTCCAAATCCTCCTCCGCGCTATTACTTCACGGTGTGTCGTTCTTTATCCAATCCTTCTACTTTGCCTTGTTTGCAAGGCTCGTCATGCAATCTCAAAATTACCGCATTCGGACGCAACGATTCCTCGACGCGCTGCCGTTGCCGGCGGACCGCCCACCGATCAAGAAGTGGCCGTTCCGCACGCGAGCTTCGGCGGCAACGTTTGCATGTCTTGTTCTCTGTCGGGATAGTCCCCGACCCGTCAAAGACATCGAGGTGTGCGGCGTGCTGGATACGTTGATCCCCAATGAACGAGACATTTGGCGAGCGTGGAAGAAGAGGGTGTCGGATCGCATTGTATACGAGACGGACATCGACTTTGCTCCGACCATACCTACGTTTCCCAAGTCGAAGCATCAAAAGCAGCTCAAGCTTCTTTTGGATGAAGCGCAATCTGGATACGAGACGTATACATCCTCGCTACCCCGACGGCGCGAAAGCGCCTCCGTGTCAGGAAAAGCACGTTTATGATTCCGGTTCGTACCATGGCTGAACTATATAGATGGCGCTACACATGTAACTGAGCATACAAGTAAATAGCCTCGGCGTAGGTAGAGATTATAAAACTTGAAGTAAAATACAATAACAAAGATGACCTGGGGGAGTCCTCCGATGTACCAGAGGAAATTATTCACGTCTCTTTTAGCTTTGTGGTAGTTGGGGGGGTCGCTCGTTATCCAGCAAGGTGGGGGAGGGCAGTAGTCGAAATGGGGTAGAGTGTGTGGGGGGCAAAGGATCGCGAAGTGCGGCGATGGAATTAGCCTATGAAAAAGTCAGGGGTGCGGGTGCTTGCAACGGGGATGATGATGATGCATCTCGAGGTAGTGACCGTCGCCAATTCATACCAACTTGTGGCACGTGCGATGTGTGTATGGTACCCAAGATAATAGTAAAAGGTCCCGGTGCGATGGTACGCTGGAGGAGAGAGAACGAGGGTAAGACAATTACAACGGGGAGCGGAGTATGTACAGCACGTGTTGACAGCTGGAGGATAGTGGGGGGGGCAAGGATAAGCGACAGAACTAGCGTATGAAAAAGTCAGTGTGCGGGTGCTTGCGAAGGGGATGATGATGATCCATCTCGAGGGAGTGACCGTCGCCAATCACTTTCCCCACCAGTGGTAGGTAGTTCAGGCTGGAACAGATTCCCGTCCTTGCCATCGAAAGGCACGCCCCTTGTCGACCAGCAAGTGGCCACTCGCAGGCGACGAGCATTCATCAGGCTCCCCAGGGGGTTTCATCGCGTATACCACGAATACCTGGGCTGAAACTGACCGTGAAGATCCCAATGTGTTTCAAAGAAGGATGACAAGGTTGTGCAGCTGCCAGCGCGGAAAGCCGGTGAAAAGCGTGACTTCGAGGCTGAATTAGGCAGGCGCTTCAAAGGCTCACGTGCAAGTAAATATCCTTGGCTACTTTCCATCTAGCTATGCCCAAGTTATCGGACCTGCCCTCCCCGCTCACCCGCGCACTGGCAATTGTCGGCGCTCTTGAACCCGTGCGTCTCGCACAGGTTCTTCTCGACTTTTCATCTCTCGTTGGCTCACAATTCTGGGATGGAAGACGAACAGGGCCCGACTTCATCTCGCCCATGGCCAGTCTCGTCAAACGGCAATCGGGACATCTGGCAAAGCTCGTTCATGAACACAGCAAAATCTTGCCAAATATTGAACCTGAACCTGGTGGTGCAGACACATCGTGCCAGGACGTTTTCCCCCAGGCTGTAGCCATTCTGGTGGACCTCCGCGATGCTCCGGGCCATCACCTCGAGCCCCAATACACCACCCCGGTGGATATCGACCTGATGGTGCTCGTACCAATCCTGCTTAGCTTAATGGTCGGTTTGGGGACAGGCCAGTGGTTTTCTCCTTTCATATTTATCGTACCCGACTTCTTCGGTGCTCTCATGCTCGGATCTGGCACACTCGCACTCGTTCGGAGAACTTCAACACACTATACGGAGTTTGACCCTGGTTCTGGGTGTGCAGTACTCTTAGACGACGACTTGATGGTGGTGATTCAGGGAAGCCAAGAGGTTGTCGAGGCAATCACAGAAGGCGGATTCTACTTCTCGCTTGGAGATCCCTGGTTGCAGTCACTCACAGAAGGTCAGCAAACTGAACTCTCCCTGATCCGGAAACGCGATATAGAACAGGCCAATGATGATGCCCTATATGGAGCACTGGAAGGGGGGCGCCATGGGGTGTGCGAGGCCATCGCGATGCAACTTTTGCATCTCAACTTTGCTATTCCCTACCTCAGAGAGATCTGTTCCGTGGTGGTCTTTGGACATATGGTGGTTACGCTATGTCGATGGGGACTCACCGCATCCGTCGGCGACCGCCTACCACGAGTCGCGGGGATAGTACCACCGCGATTGGTGGCAAGGGTGACGGGCGAGTTCCTTGGGTTCCTGGTTATGGTGGCTTGCTTCACGTCCGAATCCTCCTCAGAGCTGTTGCTTAACGGTGTCGTTCTTTTCCCTATCCTTCTACTTTGCCTTGGTTGCAAGGCTCGTCCTGCAGTCTCAAAATTACCGCATTCGGACGCAACGATTCCTCTACGCGCTGCCGTTGCCGGCAGACCGCCCACCGATCAAGAAGTGGCCGTTCCGCACACGAGCTTCGGCAGCAACGTTTGTATGTCTCGTTCTCTGCAGGGATAGTACCCGACCTGTGAAGGACATCGACGTGTGCGGCGTATTGGACACGTTGATCCCCAATGAACGTGACATCTGGCGAGCGTGGAAGGAGAGGGTGTCAGACCGCATCGTACACGAGACGGACTTTGACTTTGCTCCGACCATACCTACGTTTCCCGACTCGGAGCGCCAAAAGCGGCTGAAGATCTACACGCCCTCGCTACCCCGACGGCGCGAAAGCGCCTCCATGTGAGGAAAAGCGCGTTTGTGACTCCGGTCATGACTGAACTAGTTACACATGTAACTGAGCATCCAAGTAAATAATAGCCTTGGTGCAGGTAGAGATCATAAAACTTGAAGTATAATAGATTATTCGCATCTCTTCCAGCTTCGCGGTAGTTGGGGGAGATGATGATGATGCATCTCGAGGCAGCGACCGTCGCCAATCACTTACCCCACCAGCAGGTAGTTCAGGCTGGAACGGATTCCCGGCCTTGCCGTCGAAACGCACACCCCTTGTCGCCCAGCAAGGGGTCCCTCGCAGACGAGTTTTAATCCCGCGCGTCAGGTCCTCCCAGGGGTTTCATCGCATATACCACGAATACCTACACTGAAACTGACCGTGAAGATGCCGATGTGTTTCAAAGAAGGGCGACAGGGGTTGTGCAGCTGTTAGTGCGGAAAGATGGTGACGAGCCTGTCGAGGTTGGGGCGCTTGTGAATGATCTCGGGGCGGCCGTCAGGAAGGGTCCTGACGACGTTGGGAGCACCGTGGTGCACTTCAGCCTGAGATGATGAGGCCGACGTAGTATCGGCGATGGTTGAAGGCTGGCGTCAAAGCGATAACAACGATGAAGAAGTGCCTAGGCTGAAGATAGCGACCGCACCGACAGCGTAGAGGTGAGCGGCAGGGATGACGGGAACGACAGGAGCGATGACGAGAGCGTGAGATGCCAGCAACCGCAGCGCTTACAATGTGGACGATATTGGGGGCGTGCGCGGAGGGATGGGGTCGCTGTGGAAGGCGGTGGCAGGAGCGCAACGACAAGATCCCCAAACCCGAACGCCCGGATAGCCGAGCCATAGGTATACGACTAAATAACCCATACACCCCGTAGCCCATGCATCCTTGGGCGCCCCGAGTGCTCGGCTACCACTGTATGGCCTCCCTGACGACCCATACACCCCAAAACCCATGCTCCAAGATTGGTCCCGAGGGGCATGGGTTATGACAGAGTCGACTGTAATTATGACTTAGTTAGTAACTGACTCGTATTTGTGCAATTGCCGACATGCAAGGCTTACATCTCGACCACTCGACACCCGTAATCATATCCAAGCTGTGCTCGTCCTCACTAAGTGTCACTAAGCGGCAGTGGCCGCTCTATCCATCCCGTAGGAAGATATATAATAGCCTGTGCATAGGTGAGTACACTGAGCAAAACCATACGCTCCTCGCCTCCGGCGCTCTCATTTCTCCCGTGCTCTCCGCTTCACCCGCAGTTAT